>JACCEG010000116.1:12145-55012 GCA_014065205.1 Tuber brumale | reverse complement strand
AAAAAAAAAAAAAAGGCCGCGTAGATAGGCATCCTCCATCTCCTCTATTTTCCTCGTGCTTGAAATCAACCTCGACGCTTGGGATCTCACGAAACATCCGCCCCCCCCTCTCCTCCCACGATAGCTTTGGCCTAGGAGTGACGGCCTTCCACCTACTCCTACTGTCCTCTTTCACTTTTTTACGCATCGAGGCTGTCCTCTCTCTGGGTTCCGGTATACCTTTCACGCTGCCTATCCCTGCCCCTTTCCCCGCTTAGCGAGGCCCCTCCTTACAGTTGGTGACCATTCGCTTCCTATGCTTCAGACTGCTGGGAACACAGTTTACAGTATGCGAGAACTCTTTAGTAAGCCCATGGGTCGATCTCGCCCCTCCCCACAGTTGGCTTAAGTAGTGGTATCCCATCCACTAGGTGACGCTATCTCTCATAGAACAAGGGACTACATGAGAGACGTGGTAAGATCGCTTGCCTTCTGCCTCTGGGGACCGCATAGAAAGACACAAACACGATTTCTGAGAGTTGACACGGTCGCCTTCGGTTTCCTTCCTGACCTGACGGCTGGATCGGCTTGCACCTTACTGCTATACCACTCTACCTCGACACCACTCGGGCGTCTCCACCAGGCTTCCCAGTCTGGATGGCACTAGTCCCGGTGCCCTGCCACGGGTTTCGCTTTCCTCAGTTTCGGTTTCTCCCACCTCGGTTCCCCTTCCACTTTGTCGGGTATATCCCTTAGCCGTAGACGTTTTATGTCATAGGTGGACCTAATTCAGCTGGGTTAAGACTGTTTTGGGCGGCTCTTGCTATGGGGGTCAGGCCACTGTCGGGAAGTGGGGTTTCTTTTGTTCTGATGGGCTTGGGTGGCTTCTTTCTTACAGTCTTTACCGTTTGTGTATACTACAAGTCGCGGGGCGGGGGAGTTTTTTCGACTGCACGCGGTGTTGGAATTGGTTGCTCTAGGCGAGACCCTTCCGTGTTCAAGTTGTGGGGCCCATGGGCTGGGCACCTGGTCTCCGGTGTTGATGGACTTTGTGACAGTTTTTCTTCTGGCTATTTCGGGCTGGCGTAGGGGTGGAGGTTTCTTGCATCTGCCATAGCTAGCGCTGCATGCAGACAGTGTACCTTAAACACAGAATAAAATTGATGATAAAAAAAATGTAAAAAAAAGAAAAAAANAAAAAAAAAAAAAAAAAAAAAAAAAAAAAGGCCAAGTAGATAGGCTCTTCACGCTTCATTCTAAGTTATTTTCTTACTTATTACTTTATGCTTTTATGAATATAAAACCTTTACAGTGTTTATGAATACCTACCAACGAGATGAGAACTCCACTATAAGAGTCAAGTTGAAGAAAGAGTATAATAGGCGATAAGGATCAGAGACATGAGAGTCTCTCTCACCTTATCGTAGGCATAGGCCTAAGAACTATCGTCGAGAGAGAACAATAGAAGTATGATCTACTGGTTGCTGAGAACTGACACCGGTTAGGGATCATAACACTCTGGTCCTCTTATGGGGCCCACATGTTATTAGCAAGATTTTGAGAGTTGTGTCCCATAACTAAAATGTCACAGCAATGAAGTCCACATGATAATACCACATACGTCACCAGCATCCATCTGACTGTATGCTGTTCGCAGGATATATGGGAGGGGACCTTTGGCGACATCTGGGAAGTGGAATGGAAGAATTCCATTGGAGGCACATTAAGATAATAGGCTTTAAAGTTAGGCTTCCTAGAAACGGACCAAAGGTGACGGGACGTTTTTGGCAAAATACTCCAAGGGGATGTTCCAATAGTGGAGGCTATTGAGGACACACTGAATCTACCCATACCCTTCTGAGATCAGCTGAAGGTTGGTTGGTCCTACTAATAGGACACATCTATAGAGGCAGGCAGACTAAGGGAAAGCACACTCAGACAGAAAGACCTAGATAAGCTGATAACCTTTAAGACATTGACATGTCGGGCTTAGACTTGCAATTGGCACTAGATGGGCTGGCATGAAACTGATCATTTCATGACTGAAGAGACTACTAGAATGATAGTCAACAAGACTAAAGTAATATAATAGTCTTTGTGGATAACTAAGTTAAAGACCACTGTTTGGTATAACAAATAGCACAGTCATCTCAATAGAGGAATACAATTCCGTAGTAACTATGAAAGGGTGCGACAAGTTTCAGGGTCAAACAGTGTTCGCACTTATGAGATTCTAGATGTTTTGCATATTAAAACCAGAGTGGTACTTTGGAGGCATAGTAGTTACAAGTAGTCTACGAATACTCAGATACGGGATATAAATATCGAAGTGCCTCCCGAGCTTTACAGACATTACCAAGCAATGGAGAAGAGATCTTATCAATATAAAATTGTTTACACTTTAAAATCTTGACTTTACCTATTTATTGAGCTAAGCCTCCCTCGACAGATTCTCTGATCAAAGATTTTAGTCTATGTCTCTCAGTTATATCAGAGTTCGGCATTCCCGTAATAGGTTAAGCTTTTTGCTACTGGTTGTGGCCACTGTCGAGGTGTGGGGTTTCCTTTGTATTGATGGATTTGGGAGACTTTTCTTTTACAGTCTTTATTGTTTGTATATACTACAAGTTTGCTGGACAGGAGAGCTTTCTCAACTGCGTGAGGTATTGGAGTCTATGACTCTAGGCGAGACCCTGCCACATTCAAGTTGTGGGGCCTACGTACTGGGTACTTGGTTGTCAGTGTTGAAGGACTATATGACAGTTTTTCTTCTGGCAGCTTGAGGGCTGGCATATGGGAGGAGGTGAGTGTATCTGCCATAGCTTTTTACGCTGTATGTGAATAGTGTACCTTAAACATAGAATTAAATTGAAGATAAAAAAAAAAGAAAAAAACAAGTAGTTAGTTTCATCCTCTGTCTCCTCTATTTTCCTCACACTTGAAATCAGTCCTCAATACAAGACTTTCATGATCCCCTCTCTCCCTTGGCCTATTCTCCTATTATGGCTTTAGCCTAGGAGTGATCGCTATCCTCATCCTATTTTCACTGTCCTCTTTCACTTTCCTACATGTTGAGGCTTTCTTCTCTTTGGATTCCGGTACTGCCTTTTTGCTGCCTGTCCTCCTTCTCACCTTACTTAGCAAGGCCCTCTTCACAGTTGGTGACTGCTTGCTTTTCATGTAATGGACAGCTAGGAATACAGTTTGCAGTAAGTGAGAACAATTCAATAGACTCTTGATCGATCTTGTACTTCTCTTCTTCCAGAAGCCATATAGTCAGACATGAGCACGATTACCTATAGTTGATACAGTCACGTTTGGTTTCTGTCCTGTTCTCATAGTTGAATCGGCTTGCACCCTACTGCATCCTCCTTTCTCTAGCTGGCATCTAACTATCCTTTCCCTCTTCTGCTGGTCCCTATAGTCAGCCCTCTTTCTCAGTTGAGTTATATTATAGGATACTTTCTATGGTTTCTGTCTGCTAGTACGTATATCTGGCTTGGTTGTTTGTAGGACCTGATATGAACTTTACTTTATTTTTCTGTGATATTTCAAGTGGTTACCTTCCTATGATTTCTTACTTTCTCTTAGTTAGACTTCTCCTGTTCTCTGGATTTACTTGTGAGGTAGGGACAGGTTTTTCTTTAGGTGAGATGTGCTATTAAGTCCTATACTAGAAGGTCTTGGTGATATGGTTCGACCAGGTGGAAGGAGGATATAGGTTTTCTTTTATGCTATAGCTAGCATTACATGCATAGTCCCTATACCCTTAATCAAGTGAATCATAAGAAGAAAAATATAAACAAAAATAATAGACAAGCTAGTACTATTTAGTAAAGCAAATACTATAGTCATTGGAGCAGAAGAATACTATTCTGAGATCAATAAAGAGTGTGAAAACTTTTAGAGTTAAAGAGTGTTCACACTTATAAAATCATGGATGTTTGCATATTAAAATCAGAGTAGTACTTAAAACGCATAGCAGTTAGGTATAGTCTGTGAATACTCAAATGCAGGATATAAATACTGAAGTACCTTTCAAGTTTTACAGATATCATCAAGCAATAGAGAAGATATCTTATTTATATAAAATTACTTACAAGAGAAATTCTTTACCAACTTTACCTTATTTCTCATACAATCATATAAGCCTTCCTAGATATATTCTTCAATTAAAATATTTCCTAGCCCAAGTCTCTTGATGTACACTAGAGTTGGCTTCTGCCTAATATTTCTCCATTTTAGAAACAAGAAGCAAAGAGACCTACTTGGCTGGATAGACTTATGGCTAGAAGAACTTAAAGACAAACTGAGAGACCAGATAAGCCACAAAAGTGATAACTGGGTATAAGTTGTAGGGGCCTCAGTTAACCTCTAAATATCACAACCTACTGGCTTACAGACTACTAAATCACACAACATGACAAGATAATCACTGTGTAGTATATATAGAAAGATGATCTAAAAAGACCAGTAATACAAACAAGTCCATACCAGAACTCACAACCCTGGAAGAAAGGGTAGAGCTAGTCAGACTGGAAGCCTGTAAGGAGTTGGCTAGAACTGAGAAGTTGAGGGCCCAGACAATCAGGGAAGGAATGTTGATTTTGAGATATTACCTAAAGTACATGACCACTGGGCACAGAAGTGATGGAATGAGTTTCTTTTATTGGAGAATTTCATTTATACATGACCATCAAGTACTAGCCGATTTCAAAAGTATCCGGACACCTTGGCGCCAAGGAAAAATCTCCTGGTGCTAAGATCTATCAATAGATATACAGAATTGAATACGCTCTACTGACAAACACCTATAATACAATAAATGTTTTTGGCCAGCTATGAGTCCTATCAATCCATCCTCCAAGAAAGGTAAGAACATTTACTATATGATAGCACAAAACTTGAAATAAGCTAATTAAGTGTTAAATTAGGCAAAGAAATTACACCATGATACCGTGCTGTGATTATCGCATATAGGTGTCTCAAGGTTCAAATAAGCTTCCGGTAAATTGAAGCTGTTACTGGAGTCTCAAAATCAACTGCAAGTGACATTTGGAGACATGCACTTTCCAATGCACATAAGGCTTGACTGGAAAGTAATTGAACATCTCATCCAGTAGTGGAGCCTTACTTAGTACTCTTACCAACAGAGTCTCCAAGTCAACCTGCTAGTATATCTGAGTTTACAACTCTCTTACCGGCCATGGAAGTACTGGCTATTTCAAGTCCATTGTCATTAGCATCTCCACACCCAGCCAGAGCAGTTTTGATAGTCTCAGCAGTTTCAGAAAATATACTCTCCGTACTTACACCTTTTGTGCTTTCTTTTCCAACTGCAATACCTCAAGAAAAAGCTCCTCTGGCAGCTACTCACCCGATAGTTCCTGTTCTGACTGTCTCTCTCTCTGTCAATTATGACCATCAGTTTTCACTACTAGAGTTGATTGATGTCCGGGTCTTGGATACAGCTCTCTCTGGCTGGGCAGGCCCCAGCTTTTAAGTAAAGCTAATAAGGATAAGCTTATCAGTTTTGTGAAAAATGGATTTGTTTTACATCGTCTGCCTTTGCATGACATAAGATGTGAATCTGGGTTTACTCATGTCAGTGATTCTACAGTTTTTTGAGAGGAGTGTGCATGTGTACCAGGAAATATTTAAGTTTGTCTTAAGTGCAGACAATAAGGTCAAGCGGGTAGTAAGTAAATTGGCCTTTAAATTAAATATAAATAGAAACTAATTATTGATTTTAGAATTATTGTCTTCCACAGCTGAATTGGCTACCAGATAACGAATAGGCCAACTACGCATTCACGGACGAGATGTCTATCAAGATTGGTAGTCTTTTTGGGCCATCTACTGTATGGAGAGAGTGTACAGAAAAGTGGCATGATGATTGCATTGGGGTGAAGAAGAGGGGGAATGCAGTAATGTGTTGGGGAATGATAAGTTGGAACTGGAAAGGTCCGTTCTGGGTTTGGAAGCCAGAAACGGAGAAGGAAAAGGCTAATTTCACCCCCTTCTTGATCGATCGGCAGCCGGGTACTACATCACTCTACGGCATTCCAACCCTATGCACGGGCGATTTCTTTTCTTTTCTTTTCTGGAGACGCTTCGACTTGTAAACACGGGGGTGC
Organism: Tuber brumale; assembly: GCA_014065205.1. Lineage (NCBI taxonomy): Eukaryota > Fungi > Ascomycota > Pezizomycetes > Pezizales > Tuberaceae > Tuber > Tuber brumale. The sequence continues at coordinate 48,896 of JACCEG010000116.1, read as the reverse complement.
AGACAAACAGACTAGACTAGACTGCATTAACTTTTTTTACCCCCTCCCCCCCGGTAACCGCTCGCTACATGTCTTATGATAGATATCATAGATATCTACTAGGTCTGGGTGTTTTGTCGTAACTGGGCACGTGATCGAAGGTGTACGTGTGGTAAGTATCATAAGTAAATCATGATAGGAAGGGGGGAAGGAAGGACAATACATCCCCCCTACCCCCCGCGCGCGCGCGCCAGCGTATCATACTCACATAATCTACTCACCATGAATGGTGCCAGCAGGACTACTAACTAACTAACTAACCTTGGGATCCCAACACCGCAATAAACATTCCAAAAAAAAACCCCCCCCCCCAAGACTGGGAGAGAACGAGTGGGATGACTGACTGACTGGTTGGGGAGCGGGTTTATAATATATTATTATTATTATGTAGATTGTTCTACGCAGGCATCGCTTCACTTGTCTTGCGGCGTCCTTTGGGAAAATCTCGTGTCCGACCTTTCGGGTTTGGGGTGCAGTACCGGTATCATAACTTACCAGTTCTCATGGGTCATCACTCGACGGACGAGTGATTATTTGTGTAAGATACTTGGTCCGGTCTGTTGGTTAGATCATTGGGGATCTGATTATCGTAATATTATGATACTTCTAACTAACTATCGTACCATATATCTCTATCCTATCAATCGTGAACCCCCGCTACCCCCGCTACCCCCGACGCTCTTCTCTCCCCTTCCTTCCGTTTTGAACCCCAAAGACAAGGGAATAAAACATGCAAAATCAAAAAAAGCAAAAGCCCAATTGTGACAAGTGGGAGAAGCAGGAAAAAGCAAAAAGCAAAAAACACCAGAATGTACCCCCCCTTCACACCTCACGGCAGCCAGCCCCTACTTAACAGTACTAACCAAATCCCTATACAGCTCCTTCAAATCCAGCACATCCTGACGCAACTCATCCACCAGCTCACTCTTCTCACCGAGCATCTCAAGTGTGTACTCCTCCCTTCTCTTGAGTTCCTCAACCTCGCTCTCCAGCTCCTTCACGCGCTTTTCTGCCTCGCGACTAGCCTCCACTTCACGGACCATGTCGACCACCTCCCTCCGAGCATCATCCCGCTGCGCCTGCGCTGTTTCCGTCTCCTCGCGTATGGCGGCTAACTCCGACTCTAGCCGGCGGATGGTGGATGACATGCGCTCTACCAGCTGCACGGATGGGCCCGCAGCAATCGTTGACACGGAGATCATATCCGGGTGGCGTGCGAGCGATTGCGGGTATGGGGATGTCGGGGTTTGGTAGGCGTATGGTCCTGTGGAGGAGGTGGTGGTGGGGTTTATGGGGGTCTCATAGAAGTCGACGGGGACGGGATCGAGGTCTTCTTGCTCTGGGTCGGTGGTTAGTTGTGTCGTGGTGATGGTGTTTTGTGGGGAGGCACGAGAGGGGGAGTTGTGGATCGAGAGGGAGTCCTGGCGGATAGGGAGTGGAGGGGTGCTAAAACCTCGGCGGGATGGTGGTAGTGGAAGTTGCCCTGCGGGTGGGGCGGTTAAACCCAGACCCTCTGGAGTGGTTGGTGTTTCCAAAGGTCCTGGAGAGCGGGAGTTTTTGCGATGGCTATTATTGTTAGAACCTAGGAAGTAGCTTTCGCTGGTGGATAATGGGCCAGAGAACTTCCTTATCGAATGCGCAGACGTAGGGGGTAGAAGTGGAGCTTGAGGTGGCGGTGAGAAAGCGCGAGAGGCTTCGATCCATTTTGTGCGCTCTTCTTCTAGCCGTGTTTGCAGCTCCTTCTGCCAGCTCTCCCGTTCGCTGGAAAACGTAAGGTTCAGTGCAGAAATCTCCTCCGTCTGCTCTTTCTTGAGATTTTCCAGTTGCCTTTTCAGCGATGTGAGTTCTGTTTCCAAGTCGTTGATTTTGGACTGTGAGATTTCCAGGTCCAGGTCGAGGGTTTTGGATTTTGCACTCTGTAAGAAGAGTTAGCGTGTGTATTTCTGGGTGGGGGCGATTAATCGTACCAATTCTTTGGCTTTCCTCCGCACATCCGCTTCTTTCTTGGTCAGCTGGTCCCGCTCCTTCTCCAAGTTTGAAATCCGGCCCAGCATGCTCCCCTCAATGCCCTGCCAGTTCTCACTGGCGATGGCATATTGTGTCTGCAGTGTTTCAACCTTCCGTAAGAGTTTTGCATGGGCATCTCCGGAAGCTCCGCTGGAAACCTCTTCAGCCCTGGCTCTCAAAGCCTCCATCTTGCTTTCCATCATCTGTGGACCCAAGTCAGCCATATCCCGCAGTCACCCGAGTTATATGACAACGCACAGACTGCTCTCCCTTCAACTCCTCCTCCATTATCTTTGCCCTCTTAGCGTCCCTCTCCATCTTAGCCTTCAAATCCCAGACTTCGCTTTGCAGTCTCTCCTCAACTAGCGCAGCCTCACTTTTAACTCTCTCAACCTCAGCTTTTAATTCAACCGTGACCCTCCGTTCCTTCTCAAGCATCTCGGCCTGGGCTCTGCTCTCCGCATCCTCCGCCCTATCCGTAACCTCCTCAAGCTTCCCCTTAAGCTCAGCAATAACTTTTGCAGAACTTTCCTTCTCTCTCCTGAGGTCTTCCACCTCACTCTCAAGTCTCACGGCCCCTTTGGCCCTCTCAGTAGCCCTCTTCTCATTCTCCACAGCACGCTTAGCTTTCTCTTTAGCATCAACAGCCTCCTTCTCCGCCCTCTCCGTGTGCTTCTTAGCCTCCGCAGTAGCCTTCTCCTCCTCCCGCGTCTTGGCGCGGAACTTTTTGATCGAGTTCTGCAGCTTCAGTTCATTCTTGCTCAGCTTCTCCCCTTCTTCTAGCAGGAGCGCAATCTTCTCTTGGGCTTCCGCGAGCTTCTTTTCCAATCCTAATGGAGCACTATTGGCTTTCTGTCTAGCCCCCTCGGCGGACTCGCGCGCAAGGTAGCGGATCTTGTCCTCTAGTGCGTCAATGCGCTCCGCCGCGGTGTGTGATTCCTCCTGTCGCCGGGCTTCGCATAGCGCTAGGTCCTCGCGGAGGAGCGTGATTGTGGTTTCTAGGTCTTCGTGGGAAGCATCGGTGTGGCCGTTCGTCTCTAGTGATCCGCGCGGGGATATGATTATTTCTGGAGGAGGCGGGAGAGCTGGCGGTGGGTCGGTTGTGGGTTTTGATGCGGTGGAGTCTGTAGATGGACGTGCGGGCGACTCCTCTAGTGCTGTTGTAGGTGGTTGTGGTTCGCCTTCTTTATTATCGACCGGCTCCCCATCTTCGATTCCGGGGCTCCGATTCCTAGCTCGCTCTTTCCGAGCTGTCGCGGCTGCTAATCGCTCCTGTAGACTTATTCTCCCAACTATTCATTCCATTAGCCTTCCCAAAGTCTCTCATAATTCGTAGAACAAACATACCTTTAACAGCAACAGTACCCGCGGCTTTCTCCTCCACTTTCGTCTGCTGCAACGTCAGTTGCGGCGGCGGCGGCGGCGGCGTAGTACTCGTTTGTCCCCCGGGCTCATCCAACAACACCTTATCCAACCGACTCTCCAATCCGGCAAGCCCCTTCTGTAGGAAATTCATTCTCGCACACACACACTCTCTCTCTCTCTCGCCGTTGGGGCTGCAGTTGCTATTGTGTCGTGGCCAGGTTACTGCGTAGGGTGTGCCAGGACTGTTAGGTCTTTCCTTGGCGGTGGTGAAAAACTTGAGGATTCCAGAATTCTGTGAAACGCGCGCGATGTGGGGGGGGTGTGGGACGTTGTTGTTATTTTTAGGATGGTCGTTCCTGGGCCGCCTGTCAGTGCTCACCTGCGCCCGGGCACTGTGCAACCTCACTTGTACTATACTTGAGTATGATACTGGGTCGACGTTTGTCAACATGATAGCAGTTGTGTTTGCAAACTTCACCCCATCACGAGTACGGTACTGTGCTTAGTAAAACTTCACCAAAAACCATACGGTCGTCGTATCATAGTATAAAGCCTCCCTAATGGCTCGTGGCAGGATTACACTTATTCACCGGCCCCCTCTTCAGGATGCGTTCTCCAACCACAACGACGCTACCAGTATCTCATGGCTATCCCTTCGTCTGTACGGTATTCAGGACCTCACGCTCCAGCTGTATCACCACTTGGGGAAAGGATCGATTAACTCCTCGGGGCCATAAATTCCACTGGCTAGGCCACTATTGAGTGGGGGAAGCCATACCTCCATGGGCCTAATCTTTGAAGATCAGAGGATAAAACAAAATATGATACGCACCGAAAGGGCCTGGAACCCGGAATAAATGAAGGGACAGTTGATCTACTGGAACGGGTTGACGGGTATCCAAACTGCCCCCCCCAAAAAAGTATAGCCTCAGTGACCATTTTCATGAAATTTACTAACTTTATAGATCGAAACCACGTTAGAGTCCAGAGTCTTTTGCTTAGAGGACAACTTCATCGGAATAACACAAAGTAAGGAATTAAATCAGTTTCAGCAAGTCAGTTTAGTATTAACAATTTACTAGGATATCGGAAAGATGCAGGGTGACCTAAGTACTGTTAAATGGCAGGTTAGAATTCTCCTCATGGCAGTAGTAGGGAGAGGTGGAGGCTGTGAGAGGTTTTTACAAAAAAGCTTCTTGGTGGTTTAGGCACTGGCACTGACGGGACTTTACAGCTTCTTTCCTGGTTCATTACGGAGGTACAGCCGGTAAGTTTTGTATATTTTACTAGCAGGGGTGTGGTGCTAGTACAAGGGGAATGGGTGAATTAGGTAGCAATGATACCCAATTAGCTGCAACCATACCCAATTCACTCCCTCACCCCCAGCTAGCCGAATACCCCCTGCAGGTAAAATATACAAAACTTACCGGCTGTACCTCCGTAGGCAAGAGTTATCTAAGGGCTAGAAAACCGATGATGAGCTCGAAAAACTCGTGCAGAAAGCTTTGGGCAGTACTATACCGGTGCACCAAAGGAGACCAGGAGCCTAGGCTCCCGGAGGCGGGAAGTTGATTGTTATTTTTGTGCTCTTTTCCTTTCTTGCCCCTTCCCCCCATTTATCCCTACCTCCTTTCTCCTATTGCTTCATAGGGAACCCTTTTAGAACTTATTCATTAAATTAAATTTCCTATTTTATTTCCTCCGGTCGCCCTCCCGGCAGGCCCGGTGCACCGTGCCATCCACCACTACACGATACCATGCACTCACACCTTTTTCTTAACCTCCCCGTTCGGCCCCGTTGAAACTCCATTCCCAATTCCATTCGTTTTCGCATTCACAGCCTGCCCCTTCCTCCTCCTAACGACGGGCAAACTCCACACCCTCTCCCAAACACATTCGTACTCTCCCTGCCTCCCATCCAGACAGGACCTCAGCCAGATCCCGTAGACAATGTAATAGTACGCCCCCCAACCCGTGAGTAGATGCCACCACCCGTGACCCTCTAGCAACCACCCCCACGGCATGCCCACCTCTCTCCTCGCTAGCCGCAACTGCGAGCAATACGCATTGTCCGCGTTCCAGAGGAGGAACCCACCCAGGAAGAAGCTTAGGCCGTAGCGCACCATCGCCCACATCCGAGTCACGGTCGCGGATTGCGTGCTGCGGAGGCGGGTTTCCATCAGGTACCAGGAACGGAAGAGGACAATGGTGGTTAGGAGGGCGTAGGCATTTTGATGGAAGATTGGGTCTTGCAAGTGGTGGTAGATTAGGGTTATCGAGCCGGCGATCGTGAGGAGGAGCAGGCCGAGGAGGGTCTGGATTGTGGGGGTGTGGTCGTAGCCGAATGTTGCTGTGGGAGATGTCAATTTATGTATAGAGGGGAGGAGAGGAAGGAGGTTACCCCAACACATCAAGCAGGTAGTATATATCATACTTAGTTCATCGACTAGCTGCATCGAATCTACACCCCTCCACCGTCAATAAACCCCACCACCGCATAAAACCCATACAAGAGGGAGGGGGGGGGAACTTACACCACAAGGTAGCATGAAACAAAAAACTCCCACAGCCAACAAGCAAGTACCCCAAAAAGGTAATCAAAAAGATCCTATCATGTCCTTCAGAAATACAATTCCTGAGCCCTTTCCAGCCAAGGTAAATAAACATGCCATTTGTGAGGGTGTTGATGATTTCCGCGCAATCTGTTGTCTCCCGTTGCGTCAGCCTTATGGTGTGGCACGGATCTCGAAGCGGAGGTAGCACTCACAAGTCGTAAGGTAATAGTCCTCCTCACACCAACTGCAAGTAAACCGACAACTGTTAATATCCCACCGAGTACAGTAGTAGAAGTAGCAGGAAAGAAAGAAAGAGGAAAAATACTTCAAAGTAGCGGTCTCGGGCCCCCATCGATGAACCTTCTCCAGTCCATACGGAATACTCCACCACATCTTCTCTTCTCTTCTCAAGAGCGGTTAAGGGAGTGTATCTTGGGGAGAGGGAGATCAGAGGTCGCCGCACCCTGCACTTTAAAGACTCTCTAAAGGCTGGAAACAGTTTCAATCCAATCCAATCTGTCCACTTCACTTTCTTCCTTCCCTCTCTCTTTCTACTCCTCTCCTTCTCTCCACCCTGCTAGCTCGCTCACTCACCCACTACTCTCTTTTCAGCTAAAAAAAAAGAGAGAGCGAATTCAACCTACAAGAGCAACAAGCCACAAAAGTGCGTTACTATACGATAGGGTAGGTATAATAGGTATTGTATTGGACCAGCCTGCTGATACGGCAGGGTGAGTGGATAAGCAGAGTAAGTAGGCAAATGGTGAAGAATCCGTAGATATAAAATAGAAAAGGAGAAGCAAGGAGAATAGGAAAAAAAAGGAACTCGTTTATTGTAATGCAATGCAATGCAATGTAATTAGGTAAGTAACTAACCAAGAACTACAGAAGTTGAGCAGAGCATGAGCTTTCAAGAAACCCGAAACTTAGGCAAAGAGTGTGGGCGAGTGAGAGGGTGAAGGAAGAACGGATATGGGAGCTATCCCAATGATCTAGAGAGAGGGGAAGTGGCCGGCCCTTTCTTGTAAAAGACGAGACGGGGGGGTAGTGGAAAAGGAGGGGATCGGGTTGCTTTCCAAGTCAGAATTTGACAAGAACTCAAGAAATAACTCAAGAGAGGGAAGGGAAGGGGGAAGAAGGAATCCTTGTGAGCCCACGTTCTTATAGGGAGCTTCACCGAGGTACGATACCGGTACTGTACCGTATTGTGGTGTTGGTGGGAAAAAGCACGCGAAGGTAAGCTTGGGATGGGTGAGATGGAGAGAAAAAGTGATTCAAGTTAAGGCAGACGAGGCAATGATGCAGATGCTACAGTATGAACTGTGCGGCATTAGGTAGGTGTCACCGAGCAGCAGGAACCGAAATGGGACGGATGGAAAAACCTGGCTGGAGAAACTAACATCCAGAGGAATCTCTCTCCCCACAACCTAAGCGACCTTGGCCGAACGGTGATCACCATCATTATGATGTTAACAATATATTATGATAATAAATCAGAAGCCGTTCTATCATATAAATCTAGGTGCCGCCTCCTCTCTCCGTATCATATTGCACAGTGTATAACCCATACTTTGCTTTTTTACTTCATCCTTGCAGGTATAATAATAATAAAAGAACTGGGAGAGTTGAATTCTCCCTCCTCCACCAGAAAAAAAACCCCCGTTCGGAGCAAATGTTAAGAAGCACGCCGAAACTCCGGACACGCCACCAACCTACCGTAGATCCTCACCTCCTATCCGTGCTGCCCTTCTCCCACTACGAAACCTCCGGCTCACTTGACACCGATCGAAAGAACGGAGGAATCAGGTCGATTTCTTCGCTCTCTCGTGTTCGCGCTTGGCATAGATTGCGCCGGTGAATGGACTATTCGGGGTCAGCCACCGTTCGTTCATGTAGTCATGGTTGGTAGAGGAAATTTTGTGAGGACGGGAGATAACGTACTCCTCAAACATGAGAGCGATTTTATAAACGGTGAATACTTCAGCGGTCAGGAGGAGACCGGCTGGTTTCGCGAACCTGGAGAATTTGGTACCCTGATCAGCAAGGGCGAAGGTGGTAGTGAGGGGGGAGTCCGCTACAATTACTTACCAAAGGGCACTTCCCAAAAACGCCATGGTAGACCCATAGTACATCGGCGCATCAGTGACGTTGAAAGGAAAGCTGGTTACGCGGTGGTCCATCAGGATGCCGAAGTAATCACCTTCACCAACCCCATCCTCATCGTCAGCACAATTCCCATCCTCCTCCTCCTCCTCCTCCTCCTCCTCAACGGGGCCAAACGGGAAGAAAGGGGACAAACCAAGATAAGTCCCCGTAAACCCCAACGCCCACATGGACGTCAAAACCAGCACATTCCCAGAAAAGAACAATGCAAGCGCCGCAAGCTTCACGGCATCGGTCTGGAGAACATCCAACGATGGTTGCTGCCGCAATGCCTGCTCGTAGAGGAAGTCTCTAAAGATCCCAATTCCAAAGATCACGGCGGCAAGGAAGTAACAGCCATAGCGGGAATTGCCTCCGAAGAGTTTGGTCAGAACCTTGTTGTGGTATTCTTGTCGAGCAACGACACTGCGTTCCCCCGTTAACGGCCGGCCTGATCGAGAGGAGGAAAGGAAAAAAGTACTTCCAGAAAACAGGATTAAAAGCAATTGATCCTGCTGCAACTGTTTATTCTCGTCCATTGAATTAATTACTGTCTACGACCGAAGAAAGTTGGGAAAATCACCTAGCAAACTCTTCTGGTCAAAATCAATTAGGTCCATCACCGTCGAGTTCGCGAATAATTTCGTAGACATTGTTCTCGGTGATTACTTGGTGATGGAGGTTATTAGGATCAAGGGGTATCGGAAAGTTAGTAGTATCGTAGTCGGGGTAAAGGTCGGTTTTGAAGTGTCCCCCAAAACTGAAGCATCACTGGACAAATCTGAATCGGGACCTGAGAGCCATAGGGTTAGGGCTGTGTGATATAGAGCCGCAGTGGTTGGCCCTTGGGGTTGGGAGCAACGTGTTATTTGGGAGAATCCTTGTCACGAAATGATGATGACATGTGGTTTCACAGGAAGTCACTCGCTGGGCGGGGGCAGCTACCGGTAATAGGTTGAACATCAAATGAGACTAGTGGATAGTAGCAATAGCGGGTGCTAGGGCTCGATGTCCTGTACGAGTACAGCGTTCGTGGGCGTGGTATGATAGAGCATAAAGTCACTATACAGTCATTGCAGCTAGACCATACACGCCCATACAATTCTCGTGAACGTTTATCATATGCGGAACCAACCTCAGCCCCCCAGGGGAAAAACTGATTGCTACAAGGGACCTAGTCCAGAAACTTCACCACCTTTCTTTCTTTTGAATGAACGAAACTAATATCCAACTCATTATCCCACCAAGCGACATTAATCTGATATGTTTGACCTTTCCCAACCCAAGCAATAAGGTTAGCGATCAAGCCCTTTGAGGAAGTACCAAGCCTTCCCCCATGGGAAGATTAAAACAAACACAACTTTCGTAATGAGGCAGTAGAGCAATAGGAAGCGTCTTCCTGGCCGGGTGGTTCCTCTAGAATACCTCTGGACCAGCAATGTGTGGAGGTCCAAGCACATAGACTATGGACTATGTTAGAACCCATCCAGGTATCTCAATCTCTCGGCTCGATGGGAACCACCAATGTTCAAGATAACACGCCGCAATCACCATCCGTACGGGAAAGTATATTGGCATATTGCAGCAGTAGGGTATATTATATCAGGTGTAGTGGTGGAAACTCCCTCCTGGTAAGTTGTATTATCTTGACCTTTGAAGGAGGGTATGATCAGAGCCTATCATATTCCCCTCCTGTTCCTGAAATTACCGTTGGCGACACAGGCTATAGTAGAAGATGGTTCTGGGCAAATACGAGGAGCATTTTTACAATGCCGCGATAGGGCTATGGAAGTGCACGGGGGATATTACTTGGTTATCAAACCGACCTGAGCAGACCTCTTCGGTAACTTAAGTCTCACCTTCATATCGCCATTGTGACAGTCTGAGTAAGCGACAGTGTAAGAACCATTTTAGGGAATGTGGGGTTGGTCTTATATATCATAACCAGTGATCTGCCGTCTTTCAAAATTAAAGCTATGACGGAGGAAGTTTCCCTATTGTAATTCAATAGGATGTAGTCCCCCCGCTAACACTTGTGAATAAAATTGGTCCTGTAGATGGCACGGGTGGCCTGGTGAGTTCATTGGGCTTCTCCTGGTATGTGATATTACCCCAACTTCTGTAGAATAGCGACTAAGCTTTGTCACCACAATTGTCCGGACCACACTTTTCGCCCTCCTGTTTAGGAAGGCTCAGAACGGGGTTTAGCATCACAAAGCGCACACACAGAAACCTCACAATCATGTCTGGCTGGCCACTGAACTCGGAGCTTCATAAGTGTACTGAGATAGCCTCATCATGAGATAAAACACCATGGCTACCATTCAACTAATATCTACTCCCTCTCTTCCATAGTGGCTCCGCACTTATACTATGTGAAGTTGAAATTATTATCTCCTAGATGGCCTTGCCATTTTCACAGGAGTGACATACTCAATATATCAAAGTACACAGAGGTGAATGTGTGAAAGTATAGGAAAGTTTTTGATTTTTGAAACAAGATTAACTTTGACTTGGATACTGCCTCCTCTAGGGGTTTATTAGTTATTACTATTTCTTTATTTTACTTATTAGAGTCTATTAGTGGTGTTTCCTCTTCCTGCCTGCCTTTTCTTATTTTGGGAGAGGATGTACAGTACTAGGAGGTGAGTATAAGTATAGCAAACTCATTTTTATAGGCTAGAATTTATGAGAATGCAGGTAAGCTGCATATGTCATTAGTAGTACCTTGTTGCCACATATCTAAGATTAGTAGTAGAAAATGTACAGTGAACTTTATTTCATAATAGTTTTAAGAAACATGTAACTACTTGAATAGTAGTTTTGAAAAACTTTTATGAGAGTAGTAGTTATAAGGAACTTATAAGAGTAGAGATATAAAAGTTAAACTATTATAATTAAAATTAGTAAGTTAGATTCTTATAAGCCTTCTTAGATAAATCTCTATCTACGATAAAGTACCTTGAGCGTAACTATTCACACTCCTCTAAGAATACATTACTGCCTAACATACATCATCTGTCAAACTTTAGTCAGTTATGTCCTGATACTAAAATACAATAAAATGAAAGCTATTTCATAATACTGTATATGCCATCACTATCTATTCAATTATATACTGTTTGTAGGATATATAAGAAGGAACCTTGGAAAATATCTGAAAGGTCAAATAGAAGAAACTGGTTAAAAGTACATAGAGTTACTAGGTAATAAAGTTAACTATGTGAAATATTTACTGAAAGTAATAGGACACTTTTGGTTAAAACTTTGAATATGAAGAGACTATATTGCCAGAGAGATGAATGTATATCAGTATCCAATACTATGATAAAATAGAGTTCCTAGAAGACTTACTTATAAGAAAAGAAATTATTATAATAGTATACTGGTCCATAATGTGGAGTCAAGCAAATTATCGAATATATAAATTCAATGAAGCTATGCTTGAACATACTGTAAAGATAGTCTACTGTCCTGACTAGTCTCTCAAACTCAGCAAAACAATTGATATATTTACATTCAGATAGCATAATTACATTAAGTCCATATAGTACAAAAATGGGAAATGACTTACTAAATTGATAAGAACTCTCATGAATTTCCAAGTCAAGTAGAGAAGATATTATTAAAATCAAATAGTATTCATACTTCAAGTTATTAGAACTCAAGAAATTAGTTAGTTAAATAGCATATAGTAAAGGCTGCAAATACTTAAATATAATATATAAATAGTAAAGTATCTCATCCACTCATCCTCCGTCTCCGCTACACCTCCGGTGATTGAAATTTATTTCCTATTTAGGATAGACTCAACACCACACCAAACTATCACCACTTTTCGGTCTGTACCCTCCCCTTGGGGGGGATGTAGGCTATCTCCATCCATCCTTTTAGACTTCGAGCTTGTCTCCCCATCCCTTTCCCTGCGGGTCTAACCCCCTGGGATACTCTATCCTCCCCTCTGGCATCTCGTGATGTCCAGATACCTCTTTACCCCGCTTTTGCTCTAGCTTCACTTAGCATCAGCACGGTCGGCTACAACCCTTTCTTCATCTTGGCAGACGGCTGGGATTATGGTTTGCGGTACGCGATTACGGTTTGCGGTACGTGATTATGATGGATTCCTGTATCCCTCCTCCTAAAGAAACTGGAGGAGTTGTGTCAGGTTTCCTCAATAGGCTACGGTCGATTTCGCCACCCTCCTTCCTCACTCATCGCTTCAGCTGGTGGTATCCCATCCACTATAGTGACACTATCTCTTTGAGAACAAGGGACTACATGAGAGACCTGGTAAAACAGCTGGCTTTATTTGGGGCCTGCTGGAGGCCGCCTAGAAAAACACGAACACGATACCAACAGCCTTTTTGTTGCTTAGGGACGGATGCCTTCCTCCTACACTCCCCACAGTTGCCATCGACTGGCACTTTACTGCTACATGACCTGTCTCTTATACACATCTAGATGTGTATAAGAGACACGTCTTCACTCTTCGCGGGCTTTGCACTCGCACCCCCAACCAAGCTGGCATCTTACTGCTACCCTGGCTGGCACCCTACTGCTACCCTCATTCCGCTGGACTTCCTCCGGCACCTACCCACCCCCAGCTGGCACCTTACTGCTACCTCTCGTCAGGGCTTGGAGGTGGCGATGCTCCTCCTGCCCAACAACTCCTCCTCTAGGTGCAAAGGCCAACACATACCTCCTTACTTTTTTATGAGCCCATACCGGGTGAGGCGTTACCGCCCCGACTTTCATTATTGGCTAGTCATCCCTATAGGGGGTGCATTTGGGATATTAATTGGTTTCTTTTGTGCCTTTGGGCCGAGATTTCCCGGGGGGTTTTTCCTGATGTTTCCTGCTTGTCTTTAGTTAGGCTTCTCTTATTCTCCGAGTTCGCTTGCGAGGTAGGGATGGGTCTGGCTGGGGGCGAGATGTGTGGTTGGCTCCATACCAGAGGGGCTTGGGATGGATGGCTTTTACCTGGCGGGGGGAGGGATGTTTGAAATTAAGGGTTTTCTTTTTGCCATAGCTTACGCTGCATGCACGTTCTTGTACCCTAATCAAGTAATATATGATTTTAAAAAAAAATAAAAAATAAAAAAAAGTATCTCATCCACTCATCTTCCATCTCTGCTACACCTCCAGTGATTGAAATTTATTTCCTAATTTTGGTAAACTCAACACGATACCAAACTATCACTACTTTTTCGGTCTGCACCCTCTCCTTGGGGGGGGTGTAGGCTATCACTATTCATCCTTCTGGACCTTGGGTCCATCTCTACTGCCCTCTCCCTTTGAGGTTTACCCTCTGGGGATACCCCATCCTCTTCTTCCAGTATCTCACGATACTGGGTACCTCCCTTACCCCGCTTTTGCTAGGCCTCGCTTAGCATCAGCACGGTCGGGCTTCCCTCTTTTCATCACAACAGATGGCTGGGATTACAGTTTGCGGTACGCGATTACGATGGATTCCTGTATCCCTCCTCCTAAACAAACTAGGGGAGTTGTGGCGGGTTTCCTCAACAGGCTATGGTCGATTTTGCCACCCTCCTTCCTCCCTCATCGCTTCAGCAGGTGGTATCCTGTCTGCTATAGTGACATTATCTCTCGTAGAATAAGGGACTTTATGAGAGATGTGGTAAAACTGCTGGCTTTGTTGGGGGCTTGCTGGAGGCCGTCTAGTAAGACACGAACATGATTCTGACAGTTGTTTAGGCACTTGGGGCTTCCCCTCCTCTCCACTTTCTCAGTGTAATCGGCTGGCACCCTACTGCTACCACAGGCTGGCACCCTACTGCTACCTCCCTACCTTAGCTGGCACCTTACTGCCTTCTACACTTCCTACTGGTCATGGACCAGTACCACCCCCCGCGGCTGATACCTTACTACCACTTCTTCCTGGTCGGCACTATGTTTGCCAGCCTCCCCACCAGGCCTGGTTTTCCGGCGGACCTCTGCGGGTTCTTGGGCCCTATCACACGCCTTCCTCCCGCTTCGGTCGGCCTCTTCACATTTGTTTCCCTTGTCCCTGTTCCCAAGCCTATCGGGCGTAGGATAGATTTATCTGTTTAGTGCTCAGGACTGGTCCTTTGATAGCGACCCCAGTATATCTGGATAGCTTAGGCCAATATGGTGTTCCTTAGGGTTCGGTTTATGGGTTTTCATTTGTTTGGGGTTTCTTTCTGTTGTTTTGGTTGGTTCACTGTTGGGGTTTTGGGATTTCTCTTATGTTGCACATCTGTGGAGGTGTTGGATTCGTGTACACTATAGCGGTTGTAGTTTGGGGGAGTTTTTTACACTGACTGTCCTTGTAGTTAGACGGTTTTTCTTCACCCTTTCTGAGCCGGGGTAGGGGCAGAGGTTTAGGTCTACATAGCTTGCGCTAACGTGACCTGGTTCCTTAATACTAAATAAAACTTGATTTAAAAAAAAAAATTCAAAAAAAAGTATCTCATCCACTTAAAAGAACATCAAGCAATAGAGAAAAGATCTCATTAATATAACAAGTTCTACTTCTGAAACCTTTATTGAACTATTGAACTCAGAATCTACTCTTAAGTATCATTAGTGAGTTATACTATTACAAGCCTTTCTAGACAAAACTCTATCTATAATAAAGTACCTCAGCTTCAATTATTTATGTTCTCCTAGAAGATATAATTGCCTAACATAAACTAAGAGGAAATGGTACTCCAATTAGCCTTTATACATCAGCAAAAATAATCTGTTGGATCCTGTATGTTTTGAGCATCAGACATACAGAATGTAAGAATATGAATTATGATTCAGAATGCGAAGTGGCATAGCAACCACACCCAGGATGCAACTATCCAAGTAAATAATGTATAGGATATAACTAGATGTAGAACCAAATCTACAAAAAATACAGGATGCAATCAGACAAGGTAACCAAAAGTCAGGGATGTATTCTGACATCCCACTGGCATCTGGCAAATTACCATATTCACAGGATATAAGAGTATAACTCATACCACTGACCTAGGTCACACTTGGCAATTTATAATAACTGTCCACAAAAATTGTCTTTATTATAGTACTAGTATTATACAAAAGCTAATATACAGAAACAGAAAGTATAAAAGCTAGTATGAGAAAACAGCAACTACTAGAGAAGTAAAAGACATAACAGCCAGTAACTCCATAGATATTGGTAGTAGGTAGATGTTCTTTACACTATTGGAAAGTCAGTATTGAGTAATCTAGTTACCAAAGTATTGTATACTACATCCCTAGGACCTAGTAGGAATCTGACCTTAAAGTCATCACTTAGTCAAAGCCTCACTAGAGAACACAACCTATATAACAGCCTGTAACTTGATGGATATTTGTTAGGTGGATGCCAAACTCTAGTATAATGAAGGGACATAGGCCAAAATCTTTGTTCGGAGAATCTGTCCAGGAAGGCTCGTCTTGATAAAATAGGTAAAGGTTAAGATTATAGTATAAACAAGATTATATTAATAAGATCTCTTCTCCATTACTTGATGATATCTGTAGAGCTTGAGAGACACTTCAATATTTATATCCTATATCTGATTATTTCCAGACTACTTCTAACTACTATGCCTCTGAAGTACCACTCTAGTTTTAATGCGCAAATATCCAGAATCTCATAAGTGCGAACACTGTTTGACCCAGAAACTTCTCACACCCTTTTACAGTTATGGAATAGTATTCCTCTATTGAGATAATTGCACTATTTGTTATACCAACTAGCAGCATTCAACTTAGTTCTCTGCATAGACTATTATATTACTTTTGTCTTGTAGACTATTGTTCCAGTAGTCTCTTCGGTCATGAAGTGATCAGTTTCATGCTGGGTTACCTATTGCTAATCCCAAGTTCAAGCCTATCATGTTAATGTTTTTACAGGTCTTTGACTTATCTAGGTCTTCCTATCTGAGCGTGCTTTCCTTTAGTCTGCTTGCCTACATAGAGGAGTCCTATTACTAGGACCAACTAACCTACAGCTAATCTCAGAAGGGTATGGGTAGATTCAGTATGTCCTTAATAGCCTCTACTACTGGAACATCCTCTAGGAGTATTTCACTGAAAATGTCCTGTCACCTTCAGCCCATAGTTTAGGAAGCCTAACTGTGAAGCCTACTTTCTCACTGTACCTCTAATGGAATTCTTCCGCTCTACTTTCCAGATGTCACCAAAGGTCTCCTCTTATATATCCTGCAAACAGCATGTGGTCAGAGGGACAGCGGTGACATATATGGTGTTATGAAGTGAGCTTCATTGATGTGGTATTCTAGTTATATGATGCAACTCTCGAAATCTCGCTACTGATATGCAGGACCCATAAGGGGGCCGGAGGGTGGTATTGGCTTTGGTAAATTAAGGGTCTGTGCACAGTTACCCTACTATGAGGTCTGTGCACCTTTTGTCTCAGATTTCCATATGCCTAACAATATTGGCGTCAAGTAGACATTCTTTGCACTGTTAGAAGGTTGGTGTTGAGTACATCCAAGTACTTAAGTAGCAGATTCTGTGTCTCAAGGACTCTGTAGGAATCTGATATCCCAGTCAGTACTGAGTTAAACCCTTACCAAAGACTCACTAGGCTTTAGCTCTATAGATATTGGTATCGAGTAGACATTCTTTGCACTGTTGGAAAGTTGGCATTGAGTATTTCTAGGGGGCAAAGTGTCGCATACTGCATCCTAAAGGCCCTATAGGAATCTGGCATTAAAGTTATCACTTAGTCAAAGCTTTCCCAGAGAATACCATCTCCATAATAGCCTGTAACTCTATAGATATTGGTGTTGAGTAGACATTCTTTACACCATTGGAAGGCCAGCGTTGGGTACATCTAGATGCCAAAGTATTGCATGCTTTAGGAAAAGGACTCTGTAGGAATCAGGTATCAAGGTCAGTACTTGGCCAATTGAGGAGTAAGTGAAAATATTGTGTCGTTGTGTTAGGCATATAAAAATCTGAGACAATAAGTGCACAGACCTCACAGTAGGGTAACTGCATACAGACCCTCGATTTACCGAAGCTAACACCACTCTCCAGCCTCCTTATAGGTCCTGCATGTCATTAGCGAGATTTCGAGAGTTGCGTCCTATAACTAAAAGGTCACATTGATGGAGCCTACTTCATAACACCATATACGCTGCCACTGTCTGTCTGATCACATGCTATTCACAGGGGATATGAGATGGGCCCTTTGGTGATATGTGGGAAGTGGAATGGAAGAATCCCGTCGGAGGGGCGTTGAGATAATAGGCTTCAAAGTGAGGCTTCCTAATTATGGGCTGAAAGTGATGGGAGGTTTCTGGCAAAATACTCAAAGAGGATGTCCCAATAGTAGAGGCTATTGAAGACATACTGAATCCACTCATACCCTTCTGAGATCAGCTGTAGGTTGGTTGGCCCTAGTAATAGGACCCCTCTATGGAGGCAGGTGGACTAAGGGGAAGCACACTCATACAGGAAGATGTAGATAAGTCGTAGACCATTAAGACATTGACTCATTGGACTTGAAGTTGCAGTTGTGTTCGGTGGGCGCCAAACTCAAGTATATAAGCGAGGGACGTAGGCCAAAATCTTTGTTCGGAGAATTGGTCGAGGAAGGCTCGTCTCAATAAAATAAACGTAAGATAAAGATTTATGAAGTAAACAATTTTATATTGATAAGATCTCTTCTCCGTTGCTTGATGATGTCTGTAAAGCTCGGGAGGCACTTCGATATTTATATCCCGCATCTGAGTGTTCGCGGACTACTTCTAACTACTATGCCTCCAAAGTACCACCCTGGTTTTTAATACGCAAACGTCCAGAATCTTATAAGTGCGAACACCGTTTGACCCAGAAACTTATCACACCCTTTCACGGACTCGGAATAGTATTCCTCCATTAAGATGACTGCGCTATTTGTTATACCAAACAGCCGCCTCTAACTTAGATGTCCGCATAGACTAGTATATGACTTTTAGTCTTGTTGACTATCATCCAGTCTTCTTTTCGGTCATGAAGTGATCAGGTTCATGCCGGGCCACCTTGTGCAAATCGCAAGTCCGAGCCCAACGCGTCAACGTCTTAAGGGACTCTGACTTATCTAGGTCTTCCATTCTGAGTATGCTTCCTCTTGGTCCGCTGGCCTCCGTAGAGGGGTCATATTACTAGAACCAACCAACCTACAGCTGATTTCAGAAGGGTATGGGTAGATTCGGTATACCCCTAATAGCTTTCACCACCGGGATATCCTCCTAGAGTAATTCGCCGAAAATGTCCCATCACATTCGGCCCATAGTTTAGGAAGCCTAACTTTGAAGCCTACTATCTCAATGCGCCTCTCACCAATTTCCTCCGTTCCACTTCCCAGATATTGCCAAGGTCCCCTCTCATATATCCTGCAAACCGCATGCGGTCGGACGGACGGCGGTGATGTATATGGTGTTATGAAGTGGGCTTCATTGATGTAACATTTTAGTTATGGGACGCAACTCTCGAAATCTCACTAATGACGTGCGGGCCCTATAAGGGGGCCGGAGGGGTGTGTTGGGACTCTGGTAAATTGAGGGTCTGTGCGCAGTTACCCTACCGTGGGGTCTGTGCACATGTCTCGGATTTCCATATGCCTAACAAATTGGCTCTAGGTGGCCAGGCATGAAACTGATCACTTCATGACCGAAGAGACCATTAGAATGATAGTAAACAAGACTAAAGTAATATAATAGTCTATGCAGATAACTAAGTTGAGGGCCACTATTTGGTATAAACAAATAGTGTAGTCATCTCAATGGAGGAATACTATTCTGTAACTGTGATAGGGTGTGAGAAGTTTCAGGGTCAAACGGTGTTCACACTTATAAGATTCTGGACATTTGTGTATTAAAATCACAGTGGTACTTCAGAGGCATAGTAGTTAGAAGTAGTCTGTGAATACTCAGATGCGGGATATAAATATTGAAGTACCTTCCAAGCTTTACAGATATTATCAAGCAATGGAGAAGAGATCTTATCAATATAATATTATTTTGCACTTGAAATCTTTACCTTATGTATTTCTTGAGATGAGCCTTCAGTAACAGATTCTCCAATCGAAGATTTAGCCTATGTCTTTTAGTTATACTAGAGTTTAGTGTCCGTCTAACAGGTTGTAAGAGTGAAAGAATATACTAGGAAATAAACCACATCTAGCCTGGTTTAAGTTATCACTAGCAGAACTCAACTATCACTCACTTTTACAGTATGTTCTTGGAGCGTTTTCACTCAACCATTCTTCAAGAATCTAAAATTGATTTTCTGCTGTGTCTCATACTTTTGCTGCTATATAAAGGTTAGCTTTCTTGCAGAGAGGCTGGTTCTAGTACTTACCAGAGCTAGTGTAATACTAGATCTATGGTGCCTCTTGATTTGCAGGATGCACTGCACGCAATTGGCACTTACCAGTTGTCCTGATGTCGCACCTGCGCATCTGATGCAGCTGTCCTTTTTGCTGATATAACTGCAGCAAGCCTTACTGACATACTATCTACTAGAGCAAAAGGCTGATTTGTTTTGATTCTTCTCTAAGTAGTATATAATAGGATTAAGTTATTTGAATTTCGTGCCTATTTATAAATTTGTGCAAGTTTCATTTCTATAATTGTGCAAAGAGCTTCAATCAACTTCAGGTCTGGATACTTATTAGGCTAGTATATACTATCAAGTTTAGTTCACAGAAGACAATTAATAGTATACTTTTAATCCTTTGGTATATTATCTTCTATCTTTATTCACTTATAGATCTTATAAGTCTTATGCTAAAAAAGAAATTGGGAGAAGATCTAAGACATATCTAATATATTTTGGGAAAACCTTTCATATACCATGAAATCTGAGTGAAACATAGTACTTTTATCCAGGATACCACAATTTTCAAAGACAACGACTGAACCACTAAGAAAATAAAAATAGAAACTAAATGAAATTGAAGACACCTTTACCTAGCACAAATTAAAAATTAAATCAATAAACTGTAAATAGGAATAGCGGATATGAGAAAATAATAAAAAAAAATAAAAACAGATTAAGGACAGGAAGAATTAAGAAGATTATTCATGTTCAAAAGTACAGGTTCTTGCATTATGCCCTCACAGATTACCACAAGTTCTACAGCATTGATGGCGTTCTTTCATTACATTCTTACCATGCATACGATGAGCATACTGTAGGGCTACAAGACCCTGCTCACCGGGTTGAGCACGCTTCTTCTTAGGTCTTTGTTAGGTATCTAGAAATCTGAGACAAGTGCACAGACCTCATGGCAGGGTAACTGCGTACAGGCCCTCAGATTTACCGAAGTGCCAACACCCCCCTCTGGCCCCCTTATGGGGCCCGCACGTCATTAGCGAGATTTCGAGAGTTGCGTCCCATAACTAAAAGGTTACATCAATAAAGCCCACATCATAACACCATATGCATCGCTGCCATCGATCTGACCGTATGCTGCTTGCAGGTTATATGAGAGGGAACCTTTGGTGACATCTGGGAAGTGGAACGGAAGAGGTCCGACGCAGGGACATGGAGATAGTAGGCTTCAAAGTTAGGCTTCCTAAACTATGGGCTGAAGGTGATGGGACATTTTCGACAAAATACTCCAGGCAGATGCCCCAGTGGCAGAGGCTATTAGTGGTATACTGAATCCACCCATACCCTTCTGAGATCAGCTGTAGGTTGGTTGGTCCTAGTAATATGACCCGTCTATGGAGGCCAGCGGACCAAGGGGAAGCAAGCTCAGAATGGAAGACCAAGATAAGTCAGAGTCCCTTGAGACGTTGACACGTTGGGCTTGAACTTGCAATTGGCACTAGGTGGCCCGGCATGAACTTGATCACTTCATGACTGAGGAGACTACTGGAATGATAGTCAACAAGACTAAAGTAATATAATAGTCTATGTGGACATCTAAGTTAGAGGCCGCTGTTTGGAATAACAAATAGTGCAGCCATCTTAATGGAGGAATATTACTCCGTGACCGCAAAAGGGTGTGATAAGTTTCAGGGTCAAAAGGTGTTCGTACTTATAAGATTCTGGATGTTTGTGTATTAAAACAGGATGGTACTTCGTGGGCATAGTAGTTAGAAGTAGTCCGCGAACACTCAGATGCCGGATATAAATATTGAAGTGCCTCCCGAGCTTTACAGACATTATCAAGCAACGGAGAAGAGATCTTATCAATATAAAATTGTTTACCTCATAAATCTTTACTTTATCTTTACCTTAATCGAGACGAGCCTTCCTCGACAGATTCTCCAAACAAGGATTTTGGCCTACATCCCTCAGTTATACTAGAGATCGGCCTCCACCTAATAGTATATTGATAGTTCTCCTGTTACCAAGACTCACTATATAAACAACGAGTTCCCCTCAAACTCCACCCTCAGCTTACTCTTCGATTATATATTCGAAGCACCTCACTGTCCCATTTACATTCATACCTTCGAAGAAATCTTCGACACTGTGCTCGTCCAAATTGAAGAGGAGTTTACTCAAGAATCCTTGTGTTTCACAAAGCCTTTCGGGATCTCGACGAGAGATCAATTCAATCGCATATATCGCACCTGGCGCAGTTCGAACTTTGAGTGGAGTTCCATGGAGTCAGAAGACATTGTGGACTGGAGTACCCAGTACTCTGAAGACAAAAAGTCAGGCACAGATATCTGTGGGCAAGACATCCCCTCGGCTTGGGCCTAAAACCTATATATGTACTATAAGTACATTTTGAACTTCGAGAAAAGGGAAATTCAGGTCCTGAGCCCAGAATCAGATCAACTGAACCTTTTCATACCTACCCCTCTAGAGTATCTCAAGCGTTGGATACCTTACATACGATTCCTTAAACTCTTTAAAGAATATTAAGAACTCTGGTACGAAGTACCAGTAATCACTCATCCAGGGTTATTAAAACAATTAGCCTACCTGGAAAGTATTTCAATGGCTGAGATACCTCAAGACCTGAGGAAAAGAATAAAGGCAGGAGAAGTGATGCGCACCCGACCCGATACGATGGATAAAACTGACGATTCAGCTATATGGAATCCCTGCCCATCAACACCTCATGAACCCACATCCCAGAGAGGAAATTTACCCTCTCACCAATCCTCAAGTATTGCTAGCACACATTGGATATCACGATCCTCCACACCAAAGCCAGGTATAGACCATGCTGCCAATTTAGCCAGGCTAGCCACTCATCTGGGGATAACATTAGGTCGAATAAGGCAAGATATCGACATCTCACTCGACCAAGCTAATATCCCCTTCAAACATTTGAAGGGAGCAACCTAAGACAATACCTTAAAACTACTTAAGGTTCAACAGTAAATCGCCGAAGGACAAGATCTTCATGATAATGATATCGCAATTTTGTTGATGCAGCTGGCAGGTATGGATTGCGAAGTTAAGGGTATAACAGAGGAAATGCTACGGGAAGTGGCAAAGAAAATAGATACCCAAGATAAGCATCAACAGGAACATGAAGAGGTAACCACAAGGTTACGTAGAATGCTCGGGCAAGAAAGCCAAGCGGCATTAGTCCATGATCAGACTCTGGAACAGATGGTCCTTAGTCTAAGAGTGGAATTTGTAGAATTTCGTGCCCAATGCATCACATGTGAAAGCGAGGTCAACCATATCTTAGCGCAAGGACGGCTTGATACGACTACTCGCCAGCCGGAGATTCGCAGGTCCCTAGATCAATAACAGCGGCAAAATGAGGAGACAAACAATACCCTCAAGGCCTTAACGGCAGCGGTAACAAAAATAATGGCTGCCACACAGCTTGGAAATGGCGCAGCCTGCACCTTTACCTACCGTTCAAGAAACCAATGATAAGGAATATTATGCTCTGCCTACATGAAGAGAAATGGAGAAAGGCAAGGAAGACGCTGATGCATCCCCCTTCAGGTGCCCTGGGAGGTGACCCTGGAGATCCTAGTGATAATGACGATGACGATGATGAGAGAGGAAGAAGGAGAGGAAGTCCTAGCTGGGGCAGGCGAGGACAGACACCAGACCAGTCTGGAATGGCAGAGACGCTTGCCAATGTAATAGCGCTAAATATTAAGTGACCATAAGAGCCACCCCCATTCTTGGAGGATAAACCCGCACAAGACATATATGTGTAGATCCTACAATGCACCGACTATTTTGCACAAAATCTGCAGATCTGGGATGATGCTCGGGAACAAGTTATGTACACACTCATTCGTACAACAGGAGACATAGTACTCCCTTATACCATTTGGTATCGGAAAGCTATGGAGAGCCTTCAAGGGGAAATCTAGCAGCCGGAACTGGCTACGTGGACTCGTTTTGAACATGATATGATCAAACGATTCACCCCTGGAGAAGCCTAATGACTAGCACTTCGAGCAATGAAGCTAGTTGAGTAGGATGGCAGTATTGAACATTATCTGATGGTCATGCATAACCATAACATTCGTGCACGCATGACTGGAGAGTCCTGGAGGCAGGAAGTAGAAGATAAACTTACGAAACAAATTGTCTGCAGGTTGTCGGCCATACAGTGTACAACGGATCAAGCATAGGAAGAGGCGCTAAGGCTGTGCGGTCAGTCAGAAGAAGGGCTCCTGGCCAGAGAAAAGATTGGACGAGACAAACCGTCTAAGCGTAAGGTAGCCTAAGAGGTCAAAAGAGAAGACCGCAGGGACTCTAAACCGAAGCGACAAAGGAAGAATAAACCTTATGTCAAGGGAGGTGGAGCCCCACCTTGAAAAAGAAAAAGGGACAATGAGCTGGATAAGCTGAGGAAAAGGTTGGGAGGCGCAACTGAGACAACCCACACGAACTTTGGCGAGGCTCATACTGGCATCCCGCAGAGTGTGATAGACACTCGGAGGCGAGACGGAGATTGTACACAGTGTGGAAAGAAGAACCATACCTATCAGACGTGTTGGGGAGATGCCCATATATCGGCGGCACCGGTTAGCTCAAGACTGATAAAGATGGGAATTCGACGAGCAAGATCGGTTATTATAACGCCTAAATTAGCTCACAGAGTCGCGACCGCCCAGAACCCAGCACGTGTTAATAAGATCTGGGAGCTGGGGGACGACGAGGAACTGACCTAGGTCAGCTCAGTGGTACCAACGGTAATGGCGTTTGGATATTCAGTGTCCAGATGGAGCTGGAATCGAAATGGAAATCCCCTTCGTCTGGGGTGTATTGAGTACCGACCACAACGGGGATCGGGTAGTCTGTGTGCAACTATAGGAATCGAAATTCAAAAATGATCAATGCGGCGCGAAGCAAGTCTCTCCTTTCAGGATCAACGTAAGTAGGCTCTAAGTGAAGGGACCCCAGGAGGGACTTATGAGCTCGAATACAAGAATTAATATATGGAGAGTCTTGATCGAAAGAGAGAATAGTTAACATGCCTACATGGCCTGTGAGCCAACAGTACGAAGTTCCACAAGTCATCTTGTGGTCACCTGCTACCCATGTGCAAGCAAGTTACTGTACTGAAGAAGTTGGGACATAGCAATGCAGGATCTACCTGATAACAAAAATACAACAGGAGGACAACCGATGCAGTCCGTTCCCCCTACCTCATGAGTCTGAGTCGGATTATACGTATGTACTATTTCGCCTTCTGGCCAGATTTTGGGATAGGGATGTACCGCTTTGATGTGCAAGGCCCCTCTGTGGGAGTTAGATGGATAACCGAAACCCTAAGGGAAAGGATCGGTGAAAATCGGGAGTCCCACACTAGGGGAGTAAAATGGCTAATAACCGCCCAAAAACCTGCTATGAGCCTAGGTCTAGGATGTTGGGAGAAGGCATTCTGCCTGAAAACCAGTCGTGCACAATTGTGTATCGGTGAAACGCTGCTTAGTATGTAGACCCAGATTGTTAGAGCTAAACAGTTACTAGTTTGTCTGAGGAGACCTGAATAGTCGAAAGTACGCGAGCGTAGTAACAAACATCGTGTTACCTACACCTGACACCAATGATGCCTAAATGAAAGAACCAAGAAGGTCTTATCCGCGCCAAGCGCGTAGAATTAGACGCTCCAAAACCAAAACGATACAACTGTTTGGAGGGGATCGCTTACCTCCATATACATGATAAGCGGTACAAAGTTAAAGTCCTGTTCGACTCGGGATCTAACGTATTCCTTATTAATAAGGACCTAGTTGAAGACCTTTGCATTCCTATTATTGAATGCAACAATGCAATTGATATCTTAGGCTTTGATGTATCATCAGCCACCTCTGGAGGGAAATGTTACACTCTCCCTATAAAATTGGAAATAGGAAAAAATCAACTTATCTCAGAAGTGTCATGTGAGGTGGCTAAAGCAGGTCACTATGGAATGATAATTCCTTTTGGTTGGTGGCATCATGAACACCTAGTATCTCACATAGAAGATGCAGAAAATTGTACCTTCTCTGCAAAGTGTTCTGAAAACTGTGTGGAAGAAGACGAAGGAATAGTGGATATGTTCGAATATGATGAATGCGTTGCTTGGGACCCTAATGCGTATCGCATCAGAAGAATCGGAGCTATCGAAAATACAGTGGAACTCAAATCATTACCGGAAGAATATTGGCATTACAAACATTTGTTTGAAGCCCAGACGGCAGAAAAACTAGCCCCAAGACAGACATTCGATCACGAAATCAAGTTGATTCCAGGATCAACTCCCCCCTGGGGGCCGATATATCTACTATCTGAAAAACAGCTTAAGGGTTTACGGGAATACTTGGAAACAATGATTAAGCAGGGAAAGATTACTCGAAGTCAATGTCCTGCAGGAACACCTATATTATTCGTACCCAAAGCTGATGGAAGGCTACGCCTGGTTGTGGATTACCGGAATCTAAACAAGATGACTATCCTCAACAAACATCCCTTCTACTAATGTCCGAACTCAGGGATAGAGTAGCTGGCGCAAAGATCTTCACCGAGTTAGACCTTCAAGATGGCTACCACCTGATTAGGATTAAGGAAGGCGATGAATGGAAAATGGCTTTCCAGATGAGATATGAGTATTACGAATATAAGGTTATGCCATTCGGATTAATCAATGCTCTCACAACCTTCCAACATATGATAAACCAAGTACTTAAAGAATACTTGAATGTCAGAGTTGTTTGTTATCTAGACGATATTCTCATCTATTCAAAGGATGAAGAAGAACACATCGAAGCGGTGAAGAAAGTTTTACAAAGTCTATCAGACTTTCAATTAGCGCTATCTCTAAAAAATCGACCTTTCACGCCACAGAGGTAGAATTCCTCGGCTATATGGTAGCGGTCGCTGGGGTGTCCATGAGCACCAGCAAGGTGGAATCCATAATGGTTTGGAAAGCACCCAGGTCGGTCAGAGAAGTACAAGTCTTTATCGGATTCGCTAACTTCTATCGACATTTTATAAAAAACTTCTTAGCTATTTGTAAACCTATAAGTGAGACACTATAGGGAAATCCTAAGAATTTCAAATGGGGACTGGAACAAGATACGGCATTCAAAGAATTAAAACACTGATTCACCACAGTCCCCATACTTTACCACTTCTTCCCAGAAAGAGAAATGGGGGTAGAAACCGACGCTAGCGATTTCACACTCGGTTGCGTGCTTTTCCAATACTTTGAAAAAAGGTTACATCTAGTAGCTTTCCATTCCAGAAAACTAAACTTAGCGGAGTGCAATTAGGAGATTCATGATAAAGAACTTCTCGCAATCCACAAAGCATTGAAGGAATAGAGACACTACTTGATCGGAACAGAAAAACCGCTTAAAGTCTTTACCGACCTTCAGAACCTACAATACTTCCTCACCTTAAAAGTCTGGAGTGGCCGTCAAATTCGATTGGCTCAGAAGCTTGTGGAATACAATTTTCAGATTGTATACTGACCAGGCACGAAGGGCAGTAAGCCTGACGCATTAAGTAGACAGCCGGAGTACCATCCTGCGGAGGGAGCTACTCATCGTGAACAAAAGATTTTAAAGGAAGAAAATTACTTGGTATCATTGGTGGCAAGAGTAGGCGATAAAGGATAAGACTGGGATGGCGATAAGGATTTAGATTTGGAACCTCGAAGAGGTGGAAAAGAACCCATTATTAGGGTCACAAGATTGAGTAAAAAGGCATATTTGCCAACTAAAGGCCCAAGAATAGCGGCAGGACATGACCTGTATGCAATTGAAGATGACATTGTCCCGAAAAAGGGACAAGCATTAATAAGGGTAGGTATACCAGTGGGGCTACCCGAAGGAACTTACGGAAGAGTTGCTCCAAGAAGTGGATTAGCGGTCCGAAGCAGAATCTCCACCGGAGCTGGAGTAATTGATGCTGATTACACCGGTAAACTCAAGATCGTACTATTTAACCATAAAAATGAGGACTGCCAGATAAGAATAGGCGATCGCATAGCTCAGCTGGTGGTAGAAAAAGTCAACATCTCAGACATGATGGAAGTAGGCGACCTGGAAGACATGGAATGAGGAACCGCGGGATTTGGAAGCACCGATATAGCAACAAAGTCCTTGCTCGTTACAGAACAGGAACCAAGCATCAGTTACCTGCAGGCATTGGCTCATGACAACGAACACTGGTAGGGTATTTCAGAAGTACCGAAGAAAGTTCTAAGGTCAAATGCGATAATCCTGCAAAAGGGTATGAAGCAGTTCAATCCTGAATTCTCAAATGAGATAGAGGCAGCAATCGAGACAGATGCAACTTGGAGGCAACGAAGGGAAGAGCTCATTAGGTTACGAGATGAAGGAAAAGATTTCCCCAAGGATTGGACCTTGACCGATGATCTACTAAACTATAAGCAAAGACTATTTGTACCAGAAAGTCAGGCACTATATACCAAGATCGCAGATGGATGTCACAATGCAAAGGTTGCAGGACATTTCGGACAAGAAAAAACTTTGGAGATAATCATGATGGACTTCTACTGGAAAGGACTTGCGGAATGGGTCAACGACTACGTATGATCCTGCAATGAATACCAATATAACAAGTCGCTGAGACACACCAAGTGCGGATTGCTACAACCATTGCAAATACCTTACGCAGAATGGGTGTCCATCTCAGTGGACTTCATCACACAACTACCAGAGTCGCAAGGATGCACTCAGATAATGGTAGTAGTCGATTGATTTACGAAAATGGCACACTTCATCGGACTAGAGGCTTCGGCTACGGCCAAAGATGTCGCAAACGCATTCCTGAAAGAAGTACAGAGACTGCATGGTCTACCAACCGAAATCGTCTCAGACATGGACTCAAAATTTGCAGCAGAATTTAGGGAATCCCTCTGCAAAGTACTGGAAATTAAGCCAAGAATGTCGACGGCATACCACCCTTAGACTGACAGACAAACCGAACGTACCAACCAAGTGCTGGAAGGATACCTGCGAAGTTTTGTCAACTATGATCAGGATAACTGGTATCAGCTATTACCTCTAGCTGAACATGCCTATAAGAACTCTGCAACCAATGCTCGCGGGATGTCACCATTCTATGCGAACTGCGGTTTCCATCCACAGACAGAGTGGATAAAGGAGCACGAAGCTCAAAATCCAGGAGCAACACTCTATATGAACTGGATTAAGACGATACATAAACAAGCGGGAGGGTCACCAGAAAAAACACAGAAAGGAATGTCAAAATATTATGACTGGAAAGCTCGACAATAGCCGGACTTCAAGATTGGGGACAAAGTAATGTTAAACGCAAAGAACATTCGAACCCCACGGAAATTAAAGAAGGTAAGTCCAAAGCTATATGGTCCTTTTCAAATTATGGAAAAACACGGATCACGAGCCTTCAAGCTCAACATATCCGATCGATGGAACATTCATCCCATATTCTATGGCGCACTATTGGAACCCTATCCTGAATCAGTTCATGATAATCGCCAACAACCCCCTAGAGAACCGGAGTACATTGACAGCAATCTACAATGGGAGGTTGAAAAAATCGTAAGAAGCGAGATTCTCTCTCACAGAAAACAGGTACGCTGTCGCTACTAAGAGAAGTGGGAACTGTGGTACTTCGTCAAATGGCAAGCGTGTTCAGAAGATGAGAACACATAGGAGCCAGCTACTGGTATGGAAAATGCGGAGGAAGTTGTGGAGAATTTTCATAATGAAAATCCGGACATGCCAGGAAGGGCAGAAGTAAGATACAAAGAAAAAGCTTTTCCTACGGTAGCCAGGCAAACGTGGAAGGATTTTTACCCTGACTACACTGAGTCTTAAAATCGATTACGAAGAAATTATAAAAGGCATTCAAGGCAAAGCCTGGTAGGAGGGAGCACATGTTAGGCATATGGAAATCTGAGACAAGTGCACAGACCTCACGGCAGGGTAACTGCGCACAGACCCTCTGATTCTCTCGAGTGCCAACAGCCCCCTCCAGCCCCCTGATGGGGCCCATACATCATTAGTGAGATTTCGAGAGATGCGTCCCATAACTAGAAAGTCACATCAATGAAGCCCACTTCATAACACTATATATGTCGCCGCCATCCATCCGACCGCATGCTGTTCGCAGGGTATATGAGAGGGGACCTTTGGCGACATCTGGGAAGTAGAACAGAAGAAACCCGACGGAGGCGCATTGAGATAGTAGGCTTCAAAATTAGGCTTCCTAAACTATGGGCCAAATGCGACGCGACGTTTTCGACGAAATACTCCAGGCAGATGCCCCAGTGGCATAGGCTATTGTGGGCATACCGAATCTACTCATACCCTTCTGAGATCAGCTGTAGGTTGGTTAGTCCTAGTAATAGGACCCCTCTACGGAGGCCGGTGGACCAAGGAGAAGCATGCTCAGAATGGAAGACCTAGATAAGTCAGAGTCCCTTGAGACGTTGACACGTCGGGCTCGGACTTGCAATTGGTACTAGGTGGCCTGGCATGAACTTGATCACTTCATGACCGAGGAGACTACTGGAATGATAGTCAACAAGACTCAAGTAATATAATAATCTACACAGACATCTAAGTTAGAGGCCGCTGTTTGGAATAACAAATAGTGCAGCCATCTTAACGGAGGAATATTACTCCGTGACTGCGAAAGGGTGTGATAAGTTTCAGGATCAAACGGTATTCGTACTTATAAGATTCTGGACGTTTGCGTATTAAAACATGATGGTACTTTGGGGGCAAAGTAGTTAGTAGTAGTCTGTGAACACTCAGACGCGGGATATAAATATTGAAGTGCCTCCAGAGCTTTACAGACATCATGAAGCAATGGAGAAGCGATCTTATCAATATAAAATTGTTTACCTCATAAATCTTTACTTTATCTTTACCTTAATTGAGACAAGCCTTCCTCGACAGATTCTCCAAACAAGGATTTTGGCCTACGTCTCTCAGTTATACTAGAGATCGGCGTCTGCCTAACAGTTTTCCTGGTAGTCAGCTTGTCATTGGAGGAATGATTGGACTATTCTCTAGATTCTCAATACTGATAGGCTTCTAATTTTCCAAATATGTCTGATACCAGATTTGAATAGACAAGGACCTAGGAAAATTGTTGATTGGAGCTTGGTGTAAATGGAGAAGAAATGCATATGCATGCGAAGAGGGAACTTTATTCTCCTGATATCTTGTATAGGTACATGATTTGATATTCACTATAGAGAATAATAATTAGTATAGATTCACTTAAGAGAACTTGAAAGATAGTATAGGGGCTCATGGAATATAATACAATTAATAACATGGATTTTTTCAATATGGTTATCAGCTCCAGGAATCCATTGGACCACTTCAGCCTCGGTATCTGTTGAAGCACGAACGCGATTACTCTATGCCTACAGTTGACTGGTTACTGCTTCAGTACGACAGATACTAGTAAAAGGATATCCATCTAATGCCATTTGTGCTTGCTGAAGTCACTTAAACCTGGTAGCCATAGAAGAATGCCAAATCTCATTTAGCAAGTCTATGATCGAGAGCTTGCATTCCAATTGAAGACTTTTATTATATGATTCAACAATATTTGCGGTACTATGACCATATCTTTTTCCATGAAAAAAGGCTGTTATCCAAAGATGAGTCTCAATTCCATGTAAGTAATTAGCAGCCTCCAGCTTTTGTTCCTCCAGATGAGCAAGTCTTGCTGTATAAATAGCCTCTAATTGGGCATTGCAAATGCCCCAAAAGTGGTGATCACTCAACTGTGTTCCAAACTTGGCTTTAAAGTTTTGACATATATGGAAACAACAGTGAGCGCGAACTATCCCTTCTTCTAGAATAGCTTTACCCTTAACTAACCCCTCATCACAATCACTCATTATAGTTGCGGTCGTAATTTGTGATATCACATGCTTAAGGTGATATAGAAACCAAGTCCAAGAGTCACTATTTTCTCCTTCAACAATTGCCCATACAAGAAAAACAATATGACCGTTGGCATCAATAGTGACAGCCAAGAGAAGGGTTTAAATATAGCGGGCTTTGTAGAATGTTCCATCGAGAGCAACAATGGGTCAACATTGTTGAGAGGAGAGTGGAGCTTCAGCAAGACATAAAAAGATATAGCGGAATTGGGAAATGGGTTGTCCGCTTTAGGGATCAATTTCAGATGTAGGTATCGTTTCTAATCGCAAATATGCCCAGGGATTGGCTGCTTGAATTCGGGCTAAATAGGATGACAGTTGCTGACAACTATCTCATTCGTATTCAATTGTATTGTTACTGAGTTTTGCACAGGCTTTGTATGCTGCCTGGTAGTTAACCTCTTCATTATAATGAAGTTGAATCGTATCAATAAGCTCTCGTGGTGTTGTTTTTTTCGGTCCTAATAACCAAGTGCTTAGAAATTTGTCGGGTCAGCCAGGACTAGTTATTGCAGGTAGAATGAAGTGGGATTGCTGCTCTAAGACAGGTATGATCTGAGGTCAAACAGCTGATCTTAATATCTCCAGTTCTAGTTTAGCTAGCAAAGACTCGCCAATTGCACAGAACTCTATTCTCTGCCCTTTCCACAGGTCGTATTGTTGCAAATTTGTACCGGTAGTCTGCTCTATCTTTATCCTTAAGATGCATGCGAAATGTAAACTTGTACGCTATTGACCAATCTTCAACTGCATTTTTCAGCTTGTCATAGTCAAGGAAGAGCTGGCTGATCTCAAGTGGTGTAGTAGGCATTGTTGAATATAGGATAACCTATAATAAGAGAAAAGAATAAAGAAAAAGATAGATAATAATATAGAGGTAGGAGATTTGGTGGGAATAATAGGATGCAGATGTAACAAATGGGTTGATGTAGACTTAAATGATAGGGAATATACTCCATTTAAATACTTAAATGACTTGAGTACTTCTAGCAGAAGAGAGGTTTTCCTACTCACATGTTGTTTTGAAATTTCTTCTTTCTGTTTGATTCACTTTATAAACTGATATCAATGCTTATTGATCGGACAACCAATAGAGTTTTTCTAGTTCAATTATCATCATGGGATGTAGTTTTGCCTATAGATAAACTAACTTAATTAGTCTGAATCATTTGCATTGACCTTCTAGTAGTTTTTAGAGTGTGATGGGTGGTGGTCTTGGATTCTTGGAGGTGAATTGAAAAGAAAGTATATTATGAGTGACTAGCCATGATTGAAAATTTAATAACTATATATTTTGAGATTTATTTTGATACTAGAATCTGTTTTAACTGACTATAAATGATTTAATATGCTTATGCCCTACTAGGTAAATACTCTCTCTTAATAGCTTCATGAATAGTAGCCACCAAACAATACCGGTGTCTACTCCATCTCAAAGTAAAATGCTCAAACCTCTCGCTTTTCAGAAAGCTGAGAGAGCCCACTTTATATACAAACCTGCGCTTTAGTTCAGGAATACAAAAACCTCCATTCTTAAACTCTCCTAATGGACACATAGACGCCCAACCATTTTTAACATCTCCTCCATCCACATGAGGCTCAGTAAATACATTTACCAAACATGCCCAAAGCGTAAAGCATTCTCTCTCATCTGTATTAAACAGTCTTCTTGTCATCTCTGAACAATTTGTTAGTATTTTCTCATACTCACTCATACACTTTATATGTATAGCAGCTAATAAAATCCGTTGAGCCCAAGTTAAAGCATCTATTGCCTTAAACAGGGACCAGGTTACTGGTTCCATCTGAGTTTTCACCTTGGTATCCTGAGTGGCAACACTTCTATGATTAACATGTCCTCGCTCCATCCAAATACCCCAGTAATAGACTCTGGCTCGGGCCCAAGGTGGCAAACAGAGATGAGGATTAGAAAGAAGTCATTCCTCGTACTCTTTATGCCAAGAATCCTTTGGTATTTCGGGTGGGTTGGTCGATGCATATTCTTCAATGTTCCAGCACATGGCTTTTTCTACATAGTCTCCAATCTTCTTTCCGTAGATGAGCTTCAATCCTGCTCCAAACATAACAAAGATCTTCTCGTAGTTTCTATCCAAAGCAACATAAAATCCACTCTGTCCAACATCTATCTGGTCAAAGCTTGAGCCTAATACTTCGGTGTCTTCGAGTGTGCGAGTGGCAAGTGTTGGGGGAGCAAG
The DNA here is from genome assembly GCA_014065205.1 of Tuber brumale. NCBI lineage: Eukaryota > Fungi > Ascomycota > Pezizomycetes > Pezizales > Tuberaceae > Tuber > Tuber brumale. The sequence goes on along the minus strand of JACCEG010000116.1, from coordinate 15,225 downwards.
ATTTCCATAACAGTCGATCTTAAAAAACACTTCAATAGTATTCGCTATTTCATGTAATTAGTAAAGAGCTTATTATATCAAGTAATTCAACTTACAATTGCTTCCAAACATGTGTTTAAAGGTAGAGTGTCCTCTCTCTCGTGCCATTTCTGCATTCAACTTGGCTTTTCCGGATAGCTTTAATTATGAAGCTAATTGTTTTTATAGGTGGTAATCCGATAATGCTTGTAATCCTTGTTCATTTTGTCGACAGTCAGCAGGTATGAAACCAAGTGGTAGGATTTGTGCTATTGATGGATGAGGCAATTTCTTTTTTTCTCCTTTGGCAACATATGGTAGAGCCTTGAGAATTCCGCCAGGGGTTCGCATCAAGGATTTTTGGTAATCCATGAGTGGCACAAATAGTAGAATGGAAAAGATGAGTTACAACTCGGTCTTTTACAATTCAAAGCAAGAACTACAGTTCAATGCTTTCCATGGTACCAATCATCAAAGAAATACTGAAGTAGGAGGTGGAGAAGAATTAAAGAAGCGAGGAGTGCTATCAGACAAAAGATTTTCATGAGAATTTAAATAGGAGGGCGGTGTATTCTTTTAAGAGATCTATGGTTGGCGAAAAAAAAACACAGTCACCATTAGCTTGGTCGACAAAGATAAAACACCACAGTTATGGTTAGCTCAAGGGCAAATAGGTAAATGCACTACAACATGATGATGCAGTCATGGTTAGCTTGGTCGGCAAAAATAAAACACCGCAGTTATGGTGAGCTCATGGGGCAAATAGGCAAAGTTACTGCAACATGATCGTACACAACTCAAATATGGTATATGGGAAAGTCTCAACTGTTTTCATGGTATAGTGAATGTTTACCTATATATTTTTCTAAGTTTACTAGTATAGTAGTTCTAGGAAGAACTATAGTCCCTGGTCAGAAGTGTTCATGATAGCTTAGTAAGCACCTCATCAAATGGCAGATCACCAAGCTGATTACAATCATAGTACTCACTATATAGCAGCATTCATACTGACTTTGTTTTTACAATTTACTCTTTTTAAATTTCCAATAGTTAACTGATCAGGATATTCCAATACTGCCTAAAGAAATAAAAAACCACCTCCAAGACCTTTCAAAGAGAAATGACTGATATTAAAAATAGTATAATAATTGCTTTTTTCTCCTGCATCTAGAATATTGCCCTTATTGCTAAAACTATTGGACAGCTATTGACAATTATTAAAAGCTTTCTTACTTGCGTATGTAAGCATCAATCCCCGGAAAGTATTCTTCGCCCTAGTCGCCCTCCTATTCTCAGCCCACTATAGTATTGTACAATCATCTGAGCAGTCAAATCCAATGGGAAAATAACTAGATATGACTTCTGGAATAAATACACACCAGGTATTTCACTTTCTGCAGGTAATAAAAACAAACTCGCGATTCTTGTGCTACCCTAGATGATAGGATATGATTCTCTAACAAATTGAAAGTGGATAGAGTACTCAGAGAAGTAAATATTAAGAAATGGCTAACCAAATCAAGGCCCAAACTGAAACTTGATCACATTACTAAAAGGCTGAGGTAGGCTACAGCTCATAAGGATTAGACAGTTGAGGATTTTGAGAAGGTCATCTGGAGTGATAAGTGTAGTGTAGGGAAATCTAAGAATCTAAGGCAGCACTAGGTTTTCAGAGAACCTAGAGAGAAGTGGCTGGCTGATTGTATTCAGACAAAGGAGAAATAAGAGAATTTCACTTATAGTATGTAGCTGCTTTTAGGATAAGAAAAAAGGTCCTTTAGTTCCTATCACTCAAAATATCAACAACACTAGGTATATGACGCTCTTGACAAGATATCTTTTTCCTGTTATTGATTAGATGGATTCTTTTAGTATGGGGAATATCCTGTTTCAGCAAGATAATGCTCTGGTTCACAAGGCTTATAATGTCATAGATTGGCCAGAGAGAAATCTCACCAAAGTAGCAGAATACTCCCCATACTCTCCTGATTTAAATCCTATTGAGCATATATGGGTTGAGCTCAAAAAGCAATTACACCAGGAGTATCCAAGAATTGCAGATACTCCAGGAAGAAAAGAAGCTATTAAGAAGAGACTTGCATAAGTATTACCTGTGGTTGGGAAGATGATTCCTGAAGAGTTTTTTGAAAAGTTGTGGAAATCAATACCTGATAGAGTATCTGCAGTTTTGTAGGTAACGGGAGACTATACAAGATATTAGCTAGCATTCTTAACTTTCATTTATATTTTTATTACTTAATTTGTCTACAGAATTGATCATTGAGAGATGATCATGGACAATTCATCGTTGTTGCACATAGGTACAAATGAACTCATGGAAAATTTGTTGCTACTGGCCACGCCACTACCCTACCTCTGGCTTATGTTGTAATACCTAATTAAACACATCTTGGATTATGAACACTTCTGACTAGGGGCTGTATGTAAAGTAGAAATTTTATTTCTACAAATATTTCCCTAAAATATTACTAATATACAGTCAAATTATGATAATATATTAGTACAGTTATTTTAAAGCCCTTCTTCTGACTATCTCAGTACTGTAAGTCTGTAGCTAAATTCAGCTATACTAAAGGTGGATTCATATTACGATCCCGTAACCGATATTAGTTCTCAGCGACGGGTGGATGATACTTCTCTTCTTTCTTCTCGACGATAGTGCTTAGGCCTGATGCCTACGATAAGGTGGGAGAGACTCTCGTGTCTCTGATCCTTGTCGCGTATCGTACTCTTTCTTCAACTCGACTCTTACAATAGAGTCCTCGTCTCGTACGTAGGTATTCGTAAAGAGTGTAAGGGTTTTGTATTCGTAAAGCGTAAAGTAATAAGTAAGGAAATAACTTAGAACGAAGCGTGAAGGTCTATCTCCTCGGACTTTTTTTGCTTTTTTTTTCTTCTTTTTTTTTTTTATCTTCATGTATTTGTTGTTATTTAGGGTACAAGAACTTGCATGCAGCGCTAGCTATGGCATAAACAATCCCCATTCCTCCTTCCGACTGGCCCGACCGTATCTCCAAGACCCTCTGGTATGGGCCTAACCG
>JACCEG010000115.1:350254-397794 GCA_014065205.1 Tuber brumale | reverse complement strand
ATATACATGCCTCAAACAAAGAAAGTTGACACCATCAGGACCAGGAGCTTTGTTAGGAGCAGACTTAAAAATTGCATCCTTCACCTCAGACTCAGTAACCTCTGGCCAGGGAAAGCACTTATCTGGTTCTGTATCCTCCAGGTTGAAGTCAGAGTTGCTGGTTGGTGGGTCTGAAAACATGCAAGTCCTAAACATTTGACACTTCTCTTCAAAGTTAGTAGCAACCTGTTCATTTAACAAGAGGGTTGGAGTTTTCAAAGACACAGTGGGTCTGGTATACTTAGCTGCTGTGAAGATGTCTTGTCCTTGAGCAGTATTCAGAAAGGTTTTCCAAGTATTGGCTTTACTTTCCCTTATTGCCTGAAAGTATGTGTTCCTAGATCTCTTGTAGTCATTGTGGTAAGATGCCTGTTTGTCTGATTTCCACTTTCTTGGTGAATTCGATTGTTGCAATGAGAGGTTTCTTTACTGCATTGTTGATTGCATCGCGGATGGTGAGGGGGTTGGTGGTATCAGGTAGGATGGAGCCATCTCTTTCAATGACAATGGTACGCTCGCGTTTAGTCAAAACAGCTGGGGTGGAAGTTTTGGCTGGTGGAGTAGTAGAGGGTTTGGCTGGGACTGCTCTGGCAGCTTTTTGGGTCCAGGTTTGTTGTTGTGGAGGAGCGTGCAAGGTAGTTTGTTGTGGTGGGGGGGGTTGTTGGTGGAGAAGGTGGTACTGCAGGTGTTCAACTTGGGAGGTGAGGTGCGCAACTTGATCTTGAAGCGTTTGGACATCTGTTATATGGCGTTCTTGAATCACCATGAGGTGTTTCTGCAAGGCCTGGAAGCCTTCTTCAAGATGTTGAGTGCGAAGTAAAATGCGAAGTCTGGTGTTGGAGATGCCTTCAGCCAAAGGTCTTGGTGAAAATGTAGGGATGGAAGGATAATCTTCTGTAGAGGTGGTAGAGGCAGGAGCAGGCACAGTTTGGACTGGAGAGCCTGGTTCTTCCTCTATGGGTGTGTCCTCAGGCGAGGCTGGGTTGGGAGGTGGGATGGGTGGGTTGAAGGGGGCTGCAAAGGGGTTTGCACCACCCCTCCCTCTGCCCCTACGTCTATTAGACATCAGAGGGTTGGGAAACCGGACTCCGTTGATAAAGGTGATAAAACACAAATGAGGGGGGATGATTTGTGGTTAAAAAGTCTTTAAAGTGAAGGGGTTAAGCGGTGAGGAATGGTTATCAACCAATGAGGTGGAAGCTCGGCAAGAAATTTGGTGTGGTTTTTTCTACTCGTATTGTATTCCTATCAACTATAGCTAATACTAAACCCGCGCCTAACAGGCATTGAGTTACGGCATATCCTTCACAGACAACCAACCGCCTCCCAACCCAACAAACGAAACAATTCCAACCGGCAACCCGATCACGCAACCCTCCACCACAAAATAAAACCCAAAACAATTTAAATAATATCAACGGGCCTGGTACCTGGCCCAAGCCGCCCAATGGTCATCATAGGAAGCAGCCCAAAGACCCCGAACCCACGAAACCTTACCACAGGAACCGCCCTCNCCACCCAGTTGATCCCACAAGCCTGGCAAATACCAAAGCCCCCAGAACCAACCCACATGTAAACGCCACAGCCGGAGCAGAAATCCTCAGGATCCACAACCGGCGCAACCTCGTCCACCACATCCGGCACAATTTCAACCGCCAGTACCGAGTCCACCACAATGGGCGCCAAATGGCACAACCCGCCAGCAACATAAGCAGCCCCACAGAAGCTGCAGGGCACAGCCGGGACAACAACCGACACATCCACCACCGACGCATCAACCGAGGGCTCAGGCAAAACAGCCCCAGGCTCCTGCGAGGAAGCCACCCCAGTCAACAGCGCACCCACCGGCCCCAAAGAGGCCACGGTACGCTCCATCACCCCCGACAAGCCGGCAACAACAACCGGCGCAGCAACAACAGAGGGACGCCAAACACGCATCCCGCGAGCCACATCAGCCCGCTCCTTCCGACGGCGGTCAGCCAAGCGACGATGCTCAGCCAACCTACCCCGGGCGCGCCCACCAGCCACAGGCACCACAGAGGACACCGGAGCCACAACACCCACCAAAGCCACAGGGTCAGCCACCCCCATAGCCACATCCCCAGCCTCCGAGGAAGCCACAGATGCAGCCACGGAGGGCAGCCTCACCACAGGCAACGCCACCTCCTCCACCTGGAGAGGGGCCACATCCTCACCCCCCACGAAAGGGGACTCAAAAAACTCAAACGACGGGCAGGCCTCGAGAGCCTCCCGTAAACAAACAAGCTCCCCGTCCCGCGAATGCAGGCGTCGGGAGAGCACCGAAACGTTGTGCCGTAGGCGAGAAACCTCAGCCTCGAGGGCAAGGGACTTCTCAACGGCCTTGGCGAGAACAACCGACGCCCGAGCGGCGGACGCGGCAGAAGGACCAGAGCGACCAGAAACCATAATCGCGAACGGTGAAAGTTTCGCCGAAGGGAAGAGGTAGATGGAGGAAGTGGAAGAAAGTAAAAGCGAGATGAAATGATCTCGCCAGACAAAGGTAAAGACGAGGGAAAATCCTCGAAATTAAAGACTTGAAGCTATCGCGGGATAGAATCAAGGGACCGTGATTGGCCGAAGCGTAGAATGTGACAGCTCACCATAGTTTTTGCGCGTGCGTTTTTTCTTTCGCTGTGGTTGTAACGGCAACGGAGTCTTGAGTTCTATGTGCTGCTGATGAATTTTCTCCGTAACTTTGCGATGAAAGTTTGTTGATTTTTTCACTAGTTTGAGTGGTCACTGTGTGAGGCCCTTGCGACGGATTTGACATTTTGGAGATTCACGCCTCTGGTTTCTTTTCTTTGTTTGTTGGGAATTAAGGTTTTCTTTTTGCCATAGCTTACGCTGTATGCACAATCTTGTACCTAACAAGTAATAAATGATATAAAAAAAAAAGAAAAATTGAATAATACAACAGATGCCCATCCTCTGTCTCCGCTACACCTCCTGTGATTGAAATTTATTTCCTAATTGAGATAAACTCAACACCACACCAAACTATCACCACTTTTTGGTATGTACCCTCTCCTGCAGGGCGGTGTAGGCTATCACTGTTCATCCTTCGGGACTTCGAGTCCTTCTTTGCTTCCCTCTCTCTTCGAGGTTTACCCTCGGTAGATACCCATCCTCTTCTTCCATCATCTCATGATACTGGGTACCTCACTTACCCCGCTTTTGCTAGGCCTTGCTTAGCATTAGCACGGTCGGGTTTCCCTCTTTTCATCTCAATAGACAGCTGGGATTACGTTTTACAGTACGCGATTGCCCTGGATTCCTGTCTTCCTCTTCCTAATGAAACTGGAGGAGTTGTGTCAGGTTTCCTCAACAGGCCATGCTTGATTTCGGCACCCTCTTTCTTCACTCATCACTTCAGCAGGGGGTATCCAATTCACTATAGTGACACTATCTCTCGTAGAACAAGAGACTACATGAGAGACGCAGTAAAACTGCAGGCTTTGTCTGGGGCTTGCTGGAGGCCACCTAGCAAGACACGAATACCATTCCGACTGTTGTTTTTACACTTGGGTTTACCGCTCCTACACACTTTCTCGGTACAATCGGCTGGCATCCTCCTGCTACCCCAGGCTGGCACCCTACTGCTACCACCCCACTTTAGGTGGCACCTGACTGCCTACTACACCTTTTGCTAGCCTCGGGCCAGTATCACCACCCCTAGCTGGTACCTTACAACTACTTCTTCCTGGTTGCCACCTAGTTTGCTGGCATCCCCACCAGGCCAGGTTTTCTGGCTGACCTCTGGGGCTTCTTGGGCCCTGCCACAAGCCTTCCTCACGCTTCGGTCAGCCTCCTTGCATTTCTTTCCCTTGTCCCGGTTGCCAAGCCTCTCGTGTGTAGGATAAATATATCCGGTTAGTACTCAGTACCGGTTCTTTGATCGCGCCCTTTGCATGTCTGGGTAGCTTAGGCCACCTAGTATTCCTTAGGGTTCGGTATATGGGATTTCCTCAGGTGGGGTTTCTTTCTGTTATATCTCTTTTTTTCTTTTTTTCTTTTTTTTCTTTTTTTTCTTTTTTTTTCTTTTTTTTTCTTTTTTTTAAATCAATTTTATTTGGTATTAAGGAACAAGGTCATATCAGCTCAAGCTATGTAGACAGAAACCTCCACCCCTGCCCCGGCTCAGAAAGGCTGAAGAAAAACCGTCTAACTACAAGTCTAGTCGGTGTAAAAAGCTCCCCCAAACCACAACCGCTGCAGTATACACGAACCCAAAAACCTCCACAGACGCGCGACATAAGAGAAATCCCAAACCCCAACAGTGAACCAGCCAAAACAACGGAGAGAAACCACAAGCTAATGAAAACCCATAAACCGAACCCTAAGGAATACCAGAATGGCCTAAGCTAGTCAGACATCCTGATATCGCTATCATAGAACCGGCCCTGAGCACTAAAATGGGTAATAGTACCCTACGTCCGATAGACTTGGCAACAGGGGCAAGGGAAACAAAAAACAAGAGAAACCCAACCGAAGTAGAAGGAAGGCTTGTAGCAGGGCCCAAGAACCCCAGAGGTGCGCCGGAAAACCAGACCGGGTGGGGGGGCCAGCAGCCAAAGTGCTGACCAGGAAGAGGTGGTAGTAAGGTACCAGCTGGGGGTGGTGGTACTGGTCCAAGACCAGCAGGAAGTATGGACCGCAGTAAGGTGCCAGCTGAGGTGGGGGGGTCGCAGTAGGGTGCCAGCCTGTGGTTGCGGTAGGGTGCCAGTCGATCGCACCGAGGAAGTGTGTAGGAGGGGTAGACCCAACTGAGAAACCAACTATCAGAATCGTGTTCGTGTCTAGCTAGGCGGCCGCCAGCATGGCCTAAACACAGCCAGCAGTTTTACCGCGTCTATAATGTAGTCCCTTGTTCTACGAGACATAGTGTCACCATAGTGGATGGGATACCACCTGTTGAAGTGATGAGTGAGGAAGGGGAATGGCGAAATCGACTTTGGCCGGTTGAGGAGACCCAACACAACTCCCCTGTTTCTTTAGGGGAGGGATACAGGAATCCATCGTAATCGCGTACCGCAAACTGTAATCCCAGCCCTCTGTTGGGATGAAAAGAGGGAAACTCGATCGCGCTGATGCTAAGCAAGACCTAGCAAAAGCGGGGTAAGGTAGGTACCCAGCATCGTGAAATGCCGGAAGAAGAGGATGGAGTATCCCCAGAGGGTAGACCCTGAAGGGAGAGGGCAGTAGAGATGGACTCGAAGTCCAGAAGGATGGATAGTGATAGCCTACACCCACCCCGCGGGGAGGGTGCAGACCGAAAAGTGGTAATAGTTTGGTGTGGTGTTGAGTTTATCCCAAATAGGAAATAAATTTGAATCACCAGAGGTGTAGTGGAGACGGAGGATGGTTTCTTTCTGTTACTTTCTTTTTCTTTTTTCTTTTTTTTTCTTTTTTTTTAAATCATATATTGCTTGTTAGGTAGAAGAACATGCTTGCAGCGTAAGCTATGGCAAAAAGAAAACCTTAATTCCAAACAAACAAACAAAAGAAACGAGCGGCTCAAATCTCCAAAAACGACAAATCCGTCGCAAGCACCTCAAACGGTGACCACTCAAAATAGTAAAGACAAATCAACAAATTTTTTAATATGAAAAAAATAATAAAAGGAAAATTCAGCAACAGTAATATGGAACTCAAAACAGGGCAGCGCGTGGAGATAGGTCCTCCCGGGGTTGTGTGAGTGGCCTAGGCGAGGGCATGGGTGGCGGGAATCCGGTACCAGTAGTGTGGATGTAGTAGGCGAGGCCAATGATGGCTGGAAGTGAGGACCAAATTGGCGAGCCTTGGCCAATGTCAGAAACCCCATGGAGATAGAGCATCGTCTTCTCAGCCTTAGCCGTGCATTGAAGTATTGCCTGGACAAACGTCTCCACGCACTCCTCCCAGCAAGTGCGCAGTGGGGAGGACTGGGGGTCGTCACAAGAGTGGTACGCGGCCAGGTAGCTTTTCCCGGCCATGCCTTGGTGTATGCGTTGCACTGTGAAGCGGTGGAGACCCATAAAGGCGTGTGGCTTCAGCGTGGCCTTGTATGGGTAGTAGAGAGGAGGTGGGGCCAGGTGAATCCAGTCTTCCAGGAGTCTGTTCCGTAGTGAGGCCTTGAGAGCTTTATAGTTCGCTTGGGTGGGAGGTAGCGGAGCCAGGACCGGCTCCAGGGCCGCGTAGACGGGTGGGAACGTTGTGGTTTGTCTCATGGCTGGCAGCAGGAGGTGTGCCAGCGAGTCAAGGGGCAGGTGCCTCCTCATGGGAAGTTCGGCTTTGTATTGGCGCCAGCCTAGCGGGATGTAGTTCTGGGTTCTCCCCTTGAGCAGCTTCCCGTGTACGGATCTGTCAGGGTGGGAGGTGTAAGAGGGGAAGTCTGGTGGCAGTCTGGTTGACGCTGGGTTGTAGGCGTGGGAGCAGCCGGCTAAACGAACTGCCAACATCCTTCTTCGGTGGGAGATTAACAGATGCAGGGGCGGGAGGCAGGCCTCAATGGCCGGAATGATCGTTGGGGTCGAGCTGTAGCCGTTCGTAACCCATCTCATGACTTTGTTCCAGAGGACCCACATCTTGTCCATGGTTGCGAGTGTTGGTATCAGGAGGGCAGCTCGATACGTGAGGATAGGAAGGATTAGGCCTATAGCGAGCCTTCGGCACATGTGAGGGGGCATTCCGATCCCGGGAGGCGCAAGCCTTCTGATAGCGGAAAAGGCCCCAGAGGCCATCGTGCGTCGTTTGGTGAAGTGGGTGGTTGTTTCCCGGGTGGGGGTGAACCAGTACCCCAGCCATCTTAAAGAAGAGGAGGGTGGGAAAATAGAGCCGTTTACGGCTATAGGTTGGCTTGAGATTGGAGATCTGGCCTTAGGCGTCCTCCAGTGTATGAGTTTCGTCTTGGGAATCGAGAAGGAAACTCAAATCCGCACTGCCCTGCTCTGAAGCAAAGAAAAACACTATTGAAGATACCTAATATTCCCCCTATAAGAAGCAGTAGAAACCGTAATTGAAAAATCATCAACGTAGGAAAAAATCACCCCTCGGGGTGTAGAAACATGTAATTTAGAAGCCTAAATCACAAATAACAACGGAGAAACAGGTGATCCTTGAGGAGTCACCACCTGAACGTGAGAAAACACCACGGGGGCCCCCTGAAACCACAAGCGACATGAACGGTCTGTAAGAAAGGATTAAATCCAGGCTACCAGGTATTTGGGAGTCTCTTTGGCTTTGAGTTTAGCTATAAGAAGGCTAGAGGAAACATTATCAAACCCTCCCTTTATGTCCAGAAACAGGGAGCAGACTTTGTAGGAGCGATTTTGCCTTGCCCTAATTTTTTGGGTGATGGTGGCCGCGGCATCAAAGGTTGAAAGGCCGGCGAGTGAACCACACCGATTAGGATTCAGGAGCCCTACTTTGTGGGCGATCACGGAGAGGCGCATTGCCACTATCCTTTCCAGCATCTTCGTGAAGGTTTCAAGTAGAACAATAATTCGGAACGAGGCGGGGGTGGAGTAATCTGGTTTTCCCGGTTTGGGTAGGACCACCCCGTTAGACATCTTTGGGCACTTCAGGTGGTGCCCGTATGCCAGAATGGGGACAAGGAGAGATGTGAGTATGTTTGGGTTGATGGTGTGGACTTTCTTACAGACCCCGTACGGGATTTGGTCTGTGCCCGGGGCTGAGGTATTCGAGGACCTGCCAAGGGCAGATGAGATCTCTTCGGGAGCTAGTGGTGGGTGTTCTGGGTCGAATCGTGGGTAGGCCACCCATTGCATCGGCGCTTTTGGCGGGAAGAAGTGGTCTAGCAGATCTTTGTTGATTTTGGTAGGCGAGTTTGCACCCCGCAAGTCAGGGAATCTGTCTTCATCTCTTTCCATGGGCGCCTTCTTGCCATTCCAGACTGACTGTGTTGTCACCCTGGCCAGGAACTCTTTCCAGTATTTAGCTTTGGCCTTCTTAATTGCCTTGAAGTACCGGTTGCGGTGGGATCTCAGTTCTTCTAAGGATTGTTCCGTGGAGCCTTTCCTGTGTTTCCGGGAGGCCCGGTGGTGTGCTTGTCACAGGTGGTTGATTGTCATGTCCCACCATGGCTCTGTGTGAATGGAGACCCTTTTGGTTGGGGTGCAGGCTTTGATCAGTGTGGTGAGTGCTAGGATGTGTCTCTCTAGCCAGTTGTCTAGATCGAGGTCGGTGGGGTTGTAGCGCGGTTGTGGAATCGACAGTCCTTGCAGTTTTTTCCGCAGCGATTGCCCAATCTGTCTTGCGCCAGTCTGGGGTCAGAGGTGGCCGCCTGAGTAGAGGTGCCTTGAAGATGATAGAAATCGGAAGACGATCAGAGCCTGTTGCCGGTAGGCGGGTTGACCAGGATTGTAGAAAGCAAAAGCGGGGAGCATTAACGAAGGCCAGGTCAATAACCCCGGGCATGGTGTTGTGGTCAAATGGAAATCTGGAGTATGCTTCAGGGGTGTTGGAGAGTTCGAAGCCATTGTCGTGCGCTTGCTCAAAGTAAAGGCTGGAATTTGAAAACTCGTTTGAAGAAATGGTTCATAGGGGATCTGATTGTGGATGCTGGATGTTGAAGTCCCCCGCCACAAGAGTGAGGAAGGGATGTAGGGAAAAGCATGTAGCTGGGTCGCCCGTTCTGTTTCCAGAGGAGGTGCCAACCGCTGAGTACAGGTTGTATGTCCTAAATCGTGCGTAGTGGGAGTCAAAGAGTCCTGCGGGAGAATAAATATCCCGAGCCATGAAATCAGGCCTGTTGAAAAAAATAGGAAGTACAGTGAACACATATAAAAAATCCTTGTAAATGTAGGTAGCCACCTTGGGGGGTGTCCCTTGTTGAAATGGTGGAGCAAATGATTTAAAAGATGCACAAGTGGGGATCCTGTTGCAGTGCACAGGGGGGTCCTGCAGCAGTACTATCTGTGGGGGGGCTTACAGAGACTGAAAGCTATTAAACAATGAAAGAAACACATCCCAGCTTCCCCGGCAGTTATGTTGAACAAAGAAAAGTTGCTTAAAAGAGGATGGGGGAGGTGGCCCTATGGGCGAGGTGCAGGCAGAGTCCTCCACCTTTATGCACCTGAAATGGGGTCTTCACAGGAGAACGCGTCAGCCCACGGGGGGGAGGGCCAACTCGTTTGGGTATTGGGGCCTTGAATAGGCTCATTCGGAGGGTGCGAGAGGTTGATTGGCATGGGGTCTCCTCAACGCTGGTGTCAGTCTGTTTACCTTTCCCTTGGGGAGTGGCGGGTCGCGAGTTATCCTCGCCGGTATCCAGCCCTTCTTCCACTTGGGCTGGTGGCAGGTCGTCCCTGGCTACTGGCTTGGGTCGGGAGGGGCAGTCGTTATTGGTTGCAGAGTGATCCCCTGAGCAGTTGGGGCATTTCAAGGATGAAGTGAGGCAGCAGGCAGCTACAGCCTTCTGGTGTCCATCCTTTGGGCATGTAGGATTGGTGCATCGATGGGCTCAGCGGGGGTGGGAGCCAGAGCAGAGTGGGCAGACTGAGCCGCTCTCTTTGCACATAGGAGAGGGATGTCCGAACTTCCAGCACTTCCGGCATTGCATGTAGCGGCTCTTAGAGTGGCAGACATCCACTTTGCGGGGCTTGGAGTATAGGTAAGTGGTCCTTCCTATCTTCACAACGTTAGTAGGAGGAACCGATACGACAATAGAAGTAGAATTTTTAGGGGCCCTTATTTCAGGGTTCGGCTGCAGGTATCTTGCAGAGAAGATTGTCACGCCTATCGCATTTATGATAGAGTTTCCCAGCTCAGAGCAGAGCTCCTCTGGGTCCAACAGAAGGAAGGGGATGGGTAGGCCATGGATAGCTAACTGGACCACATTGGGGGCCGGCCTAAATGGCCGGAACGGGTTCTCTCCAACTAGGAACGCCTTGTTGAACCTCGTGGCGAGGGCGTCATAGTATGGGGAGTAGGCGGTAGGAGATGTCTGTCGGGAGCGGGTTGTCTGAGTGAGGGCACTACTGGCGTTAACCGAGGCGCTAAAGCATAGTGGGTAGGGGCAGTTTGCTTCCTTTAGTACTTGGGCTGCTATGTCTGGGGCCGTTGCAACAATCCTAAGTGCGTCCTGGTGAGAGAGGGGAGTCTCTCGAGGTGAGAAGAACCTTCTGTCCGCGGCCAGAAGGGTGGGTGGCCCTCTAGGTGAGGGGCCCAAACCTATCGATACTGCGACTTGGGCTGCAGAGACAGAGGCCTTGTCTCCACTCTTCGATTTTTTAGACTTCCTTCCATCAGATTGTGCTTGTGGAGCGGCAGCATGGGCATAGGTTGACGGTTTGGATTTGACTTTACTAAGAGCCTTGTTGAGTGACGGCTCTAGGTGACCTATTTCTTTCTGTTACTTTTTCCTTTTTTCTTTTTTTTTTTTTTTCCTTTTTTTTTATTTCTTTTTTTAAATCAATTTTATTTAGTATTAAGGAACAAGGTCACGTCAGCGCAAGCTATGTAGACCTAAACCTCCACCCCTGCCCTGGCTCAGAAAGGCTGAAGACAAACCGTCTAACTACAAGGCTAGTCGTTGTAAAAAACTCACCCAAACCACAACCGCTACAGTATACACGTAACTAAAAACCTCCCGAGACGCTCGATATAAGAGAAATCCCAAACCCCAACAGTGAACCTGCCAAAACAATAGAGAGACACCACTAGCTAATGAAAACCCATAAAGCAAAGCCTAAGGAATACCATAATGGCCTAAGCTAGGCAGATATACTGATTTCGCTATCATAGAACCGGCCCTGAGCACTAAAACGAGTAATAGTACCCTACGTCCGATAGACTTGGCAACCGGGGCACGGGAAACAAAAAACAAGAGACACCCAACCGAAGCAAAAGGAAGGCTTGTGGCAGGGCCCAAGAACCCCAGAGGTATGCCGGAAAACCAGACCGGGTGGGGGGGCCAGCAGCCAAAGTGCTGACCAGGAAGAGGTGGTAGTAAGGTACCAGCTGGGGGGGTGGTACTGGTCCGAGACCAGCAGGAAGTATAGACGGCAGTAAGGTGCCAGCTAAGGTGGGGGGGTAGCTGTAGGGTGCCAGCCAGTGGTAGCAGTTGGGTGCCAGCCGATCACACCGAGAAAGTATGGAGGAGGTGTAGACCCAAGTGACAAACCAACTGTCGGAATCGTGTTCGTGTCTAGCTAGGCGCCCTCCAGCATGCCCAGAAGAAAGCCAGCAGTTTTACCGAGTCTCTCATGTAGTCCCTTGTTCTACGAGAGATAGTGTCACTATAGTGGATAGGATACCACCTGGTGAAGCGATGAGAGAGGAAGGAGAATGGCGAAATCGACCGTGGCCTGTTGAGGAGACCCGACACATCTCCCCAGTTTCTTTAGGGGAGAGATACAGGAATTCATCGTAATCGCGTACCGCAAACTGTAAACCAAGCTGTCTGTTGAGATGAAAAGAGGGAAACCCAACCTTGTTGATACTAAGCGAGACCTAGCAAAAGCGGGGTAAGGGAGGTACCCAGCATCGTGAGATGCCAGAAGAAGAGGATGGAGTATCCCCAGAGGGTAGACCCTGAAGGGAGAGGGCAGTAGAGATGGACTCGAAGTCCAGAGGGATGGATAGTGATAGCCTACACCCCCCCCGAGGGGAGGGTGCAGACCGAAAAGTGATGATAGTTTGATGTGGTGTTGAGTTTATCCCAAATAGGAAATAAATTTCAATCACCACAGGTGTAGTAGAGTGAGAGGATGGTTTCTTTCTATTATTTTTTCTCTTCTTTCTTTTCTTTTCTTTTTCTTTTTTTTTCAAATCATATATTGCTTGTTAGCTACAATAACGTGCATGCAGCGTAAGCTATCGCAAAAAGAAAACCTTAATTCCAAACAAACAAACAAAAGAAACCAGCAGCTCAAATCTCGAAAAGCAAGAAATTCATCGCAAGCACCACAAACGGTGACCACTCAAAATAGTAAAGAAAAATCAACAAACTTTCAATATATAAAAAACATATTGAAAATTCATCAACAGCAATATAAAGCTCAACACAGGGCAGCGGGGAGAGGTAGGTCCTCCCCCGGGGGTGAGAGCGGCCTAATCGGCGGCATGGGTGGTGGGAATCCGGTACCAGTAGTGCGGATGTAGTTGGCGAGGCCAATGATGGCACGAAGTGAGGCCCAGATTGGTGAGCCTTGGCCCGTGTCGGAAACCCCATGGTGGTAGAGCTGTCTCTTATACACATCTAGATGTGTATAAGAGAATGGTGGTAGAGTGTCCACTTATCCGCCTTAGCTGGGCATTGGAGTATTGCATGGGTGAACGTCTCCTCGTCCTCCTCGCAGAAGGTGCATAGGGTGGAGGGCTGGTGGTCGTCCCAGGAGTGATGCGTGGCCAGATCGCTTTTTCCGGCCCTGCCTTGGTGTATGCGTCCCGCGGCAAAGCGCTCGAGACCCATGAAGGCGTTTGGCTTTAGCGCGCCCTTGTATGGGTAGTAGAGAGGGGGTGGGGCCAGGTGAATCCGGTCTTCCAGGAGTCTGTTTCTCAATGAGCCCTTGAGGGCTTTGTAATTCGATACGACGGGAGGCAGTGGAGCCAGCCCTGGTTGCGGGACCGGGTAGGCAGGTGGGAACCTTATAGTTTGTCTCAGGGCCTGCAGCAGGAGGTGCGCCAGCGACTCAATGGGTAGGTGTCTCCTCATGCGTAGTTCAGCTTTATATTGGCGCCTGCATAGCGGAATGTAGTTCTGAGTTCTTCCAACGAGCAGCTTCCTATGTACGGATCTGTCTGGGAGGGAGGGGTAAGAAGGGAAGTCTGGGGGGAGCCTAGCTGACGCTGGGTTGTAGGCAGGGGAGGCGCAGGTTAAACGAAGTGCCGACATCCTTCTCCGGCGGGTGATCAAATGATCCAGGAGGGGGAGGCAGGCCTCAATGGCCAAAATCGTCATTGGGGTTGAGCTGAAGAAGTTCGTCACCCATCTCATGACTTTGTTCCAGAGGACCGACATCTTATCTGTTGTGGCGAGTGTTGGTATCAGGAGGTCGGCTCCATACGTGAGGATAGGAAGGATAAGGCCCTTAGCGAGCGTTCGGCACATGTGGGGGGGCATTCCAATCCCAGGTGGCGCAATCCTCCTGACAGCAGAAAAGGCCCTGGAGGCCATTGTGAGTCGTTTGGTGAAGAGGGTGGTTGTTTCCAGGGTGGGGGTGAACCAGTACCCCAGCCATCTTAAAGAAGAGGAGGGTGGAAAGATAAAGCCACTTAGAGCTATCGGTTGGTTGGAGACTGGAGATCTGTCCTTAGGCATCCTCCAGTGTATCAGTTCCGTCTTGGGGATTGAAAAGGAAACTCCAATCTGTGCTGCCCTGCTCTGCAGCAAAGAAAAACAAGCTTGCAGGTACCTAATATTCCCCCTATAAGAAGCAGTAGAAACCGTAATGGAAAAATCATCAACATTGGAAAAATTCATCGTGCGGGGTATCGAAACCTGCAATTCAGAAACATAAATGACAAATAACAAGGGAGAAACAGGTGATCCTAGTGGAGTTCCCACCTGAACACGAGAAAAAACCCCGGGGGCCCCCTGGAACAACAAACGGCACCAACGATCTGTAAGAAAGGAGCAAACCCTGGCTACCAGGTATCTCGGAGTCCCTTTGGCTCGGAGTTTAGCTGTAAGAAGGCTAGAGGAAACATTATCAAACCCTCCCTTTATGTCCAGAAACAGGGAGGAGGCTTTGTTGGAGGGGTTTTGTCTTGCCCTAACTTCCTGGGTGAGGGCAGCAGTGGCATCAAAGGTTGAAAGGCCTGCTATTGAACCACACTGATTAGGACTCAGGAGCCCAACTTCGCGGGCTATGAGAGAGAGGCGGGTTGCTACTATTCTTTCCAGTATCTCCGAGAAGGTTTCCAGTAGAACAATAATCCGGAATAAGGCTGGGGTGGAGTAATCTGGTTTTCCTGGTTTAGGTAGGACCATCGCGTTAGACATCTTGAGGCACCTCGGGTGGTGTCTGTATGCCAAGAGGGGGGTAAGAAGAGATGTGAGTATGTTTGGGTTGATGGTGTGGACTTTCTTCCAGACCCGGTACGGGATTTGGCCTGGGCCCGAGGCTGAGGTATTGGAGGATCAGCCAAGTGCAGATCAGATCTCTTCGGAGGCTAGTGGTGGGTGTTCACAGTCGAATCGTGGATAGGCCCGCGCTTGCATTGGTAGTTTTGGTGGGAAGCAGTTGTCTAGTAGAGCTTTGTCGATTTTTTGATGGGAGTTTGCGCCCGCCAGGTCAGGGAATCTGTCTTCCTCTCTTCCCATAGGCGCCTTCTTGGCTTTCCAGACTGACTGTGGTGTCACTATGGCTAGGAACACTTTCCAGTATTTGCCTTTGACCTTCTTAATTGCCTTGAAGTACTTGTTGCGGTGGGATCTTAGCTCTTCTAAGGATTGTTCTGTAGGGTCTTTCCTATGTTCCCTCAAGGCCCGGTGGTGTGCTTGTCTCAGGTGGGTGATTGTCATGTCCCACCAGGGCTACGAGTGGACGGAGACCCTTTTGGTTGGGGTGCAGGCTTTGATCAGTGTGGTGATTGTTAGCAGGTCCCTCTCTAGCCAGTTGTCTAGGTCGAGGTCGGTGGGGTTGGGGCGTGGTGGTGGAACCAACAGTCCTTTCAATTGCTTAGACAGCAATTGTCCAGTCTGTCTCTTCCCAGTATGGGGTTAGAGGTGGTGGCCTTATTAAAGGCGCCGTGAACATAATAGAGATCGGAAGGTGATCAGAACCTGTTGCTGGTAGGCGGGTCGACCAAGATTGTAAAAAGCAAATGAGGGGTGAGTTGATGAGGGCCAGGTCAACAACCCTGGGCCTAGTGTTGTGGTCAAATGGAAATCTGGTTTATGGTCCAGGGGTGTTGCAAAGTTCGCAGCCGTTGTCGCGCGCTTTCTCAAAGTATGGGCAGGAAGTCGTAGTTGAAAATTCATTCAAAGCCAGGGTTCTTAGGGGATCTGATTGTGGATGGAGGATGTTGAAGTCCCCCACCACAAGAGTGGAGAAGGTGTGTAGGGGAAAGCATGTAGCCGGGTCAACTGTTCTGTTTCCAGAGTAAGTGCCAACCGTCGAGTACAGGTTATATGCCCTAAATTCTGAGTATTTGAATTCAAAGAGTCTGCGGGGAGAATAAACATCGTTGGCCATAAAGTCAGGCCTATTAAAAAACATAGGAAGTACAGCAAACACATTCAAAAAATCCATGTAAACGTAGGTAGCCACCTTGGGAGGTGTTCCTTATTTAAATGGTGGAGCAAATAATTTAAAAGATGCAAACGTCGGGAGCCTGTTGCGGTACACAGGTGGGTCCTGCAGCAGTATTATCTATGGGGGGGCTTTCAGAGCCTGAAAGCTATTAAACAAGGAAAGAAACACATCCCAGCTTCCCAGGCAGTTATGTTGAACGAAGAAAAGTTGCTTAAGAGAGGGTGGGGGAGGTGGCCCTATCGGTGAGGTGCAGGTAGAGTCCTCCACCTTTATGCACCTGAAATGGGGTCTTAACAGGAGAACGCATCAGCCCACGGGGGGGGCCAACTCGTTTGGGTATTGGGGTCTTGAACAGGCTCATTGGGAGGGTGCGGGAGCTTGTTTGGCGTGGGGTCTTCTCAATGCTGGTGTCAGTCTGTTTGCCTTTCCCTTTAGGGGTGGCGGGTCTTGAGTTGTCCTCGTAGTCATCCATCCCTTCTTCCTCTTGGGCTGGTGGCAGGTCGTCTCTGGCCACTGGTTTGGGTCAGGAGGGGCCATCGTTATTGATTGCAGAGTGATCCCCTGAGCAGTTGGGGCATTTCAAGGGTGATGTGAGGCAGCAGGCGGCTACAGCCTTCCGGTGTCCGTCTTTGGGGCATGTAGGGTTGGTGCACCGATGGGCTGAGCGGGGGTGTGAACCAGAGCAGAGTGGGCAGACTGAGCTGCTCTCCTTGCACATGGGAGAGGGATGTCCAAATTTCCAGCACTTCTGGCACTGCATGCAGCGGCTTTCGGAGTGGCAGACATCCACTTTGAGGGGCTTGGAGTATAGGTAAATGGTCCTTCGCATCTTCACAACGTCAGTAGGAGGAACTGATACAACAATAGAAGTAGAATTTTTAGCGGCCCTTATTTCACGGTTTGGCTGCAGGTATCTTGCAGAGAAAATCGTGACGCCTGTTGCGCCCAGGATAGAGTGTCCCAGCTCAGACCAGAGCTCTTCTGAGTCCGACAAGAGGAAGGGAATGGGTATGCCATGAATGGCTAACTGGACTTCATTGGGGGCCGGCCTAAATGGCCTGAACTGGTTCTCTCCAACTGGGAACGCCTTGTTGAATCTCGCGGTGAGAGCGTCATAGTATGGGGAGTAGGCAGTAGCCGGAGTCAGTTAGGAGCGGGTTCTAAGAGTCAGGGTACCCCTGGCATTAACCGAGGCGCTAAAGCATAGTGGGAGAGGGGAGTTGGCTTCCTTTAGTACTTGTGCTGCTATGTCTGGGGCGGTTGCAACTATCCTAAGTGCATCCTGGTGAGGGAGGGGAGTCTCTCGAGGTGAGAAGAACCTTCTGTCCGCCGCACGGAGGGGGGTGGCCCTCTAACTGAGGGGCCCGCACCTATCAACGCTCGCACTTGGGCTGCAGAGACAGAGGCGTCGTCTCCACTCTTCGATTTTTGGACTTCCTTCCATCAGATTGCGCTTGTGGTGCGGCAGCCTAGGCATAGGTTGACGGTTTGGATTTGGCTTTACTAAGACCCTTGTTAAGTGACGGCTCTAGGTGGCCAGTGGTGAACGAGTAGGCGCTGCATTTGCCCTCGCGGAAGGCCTGGGCCTCCCAGGATCGTGGGTGCTTAACTGCGTAGGCGTTGGGATCACCATACCACGTGTCTGTAGCTGTGGCGTAGGGGGGGATATCGGAGTCAAAGTCAGTCATCGGGCTGGCTACTGGGATGGGAGGAGTAGGCTAGGGTCTTCCAGTCTGTTTTAGCTGTTTTGCTGGTTGGGATTGATGTGTCGCGGCGGTGGGCTTTGCTGAGAGAGAGGATGCAACTCAGGATGAGAGGTCAGCTACTGTGGCTTGAATAGAGGCTAGGGAGCGGCCCGTGGTGGGTTGGGCTTGTTGTGAGGGTGTTGTAATCTTGCTTTCTAGGGAACCGATCGTGGCATGAAGGGCTGCTATTCGTTCCAGTGCGGTCATGATTAGGGGAAGGATGGAGGCTTATCCCACTGTTAGGCTTCCCAGATCATCGTCCCATAGCCTAGGGAATACGTCTCTATTGGTGGCAAGGTTGGAGGTTGTATGCTTGTACATCTCTCTGAGGAGAGAGAGGTTGGGGTCAAGCGGGCCTACAGAGTAGGACCATGTTGGAGTCTGGGGGGGGGAGGAGTTGATCTGGGCTGCTGGTGCCAAGGCAGGGGCAGTTGGGACTTGAGCAGTTCTTCCTGCATAGGGGTGGCAGCGGTCAGAGGTGCGGGATTCTGGGCGCGAGGCACTACCAGTGTTGTGAGTCATAGCAGAAGATATGAATCAAGTGAGGAGTGGGGTCGCTTATAGAGTGAAGCTTAAGCGAGAGGCAAAAGTTGGTGTGTCGAACTGGTTGCCACCCAAAAATTTGGAGTTTTGGGATAACTGAAAGCAGTAATTTTTCAAGCGAGAGGTGAATAGAGGGCGCCGAGTGAGGGTTTCTTTCTATGACTTTTTTTTCTTTCTTTTTTTTTTCTTTTTTTTTTAAATTATATATTACTTGATTAGGGTACAAGAACATGAATGCAGCATAAGCTATGGCAAAACGAAAACCCTTAATTTCAAACATCCCTCCCCCCGCCAGGTAAAAGCCGTCTGTCCCCAGCCCCTCTGGAATGGAGCCAACCGCACATCTTGCCTCTAGCCGGACCCATCCCTGCCTCGCAAGCGAACTAGGAGAATTAGAGAAGCCTAACCGAAGACAAGCAGGAAACATCAGGAAGAACCCTGCAGGAAATCTCGGCCCGAAGGCACAAAAGAAACCAATTAATATCCCCAACGCACCCCCTATAGGGATGACTTGCCAATAATGAAAGTCAAGGCGGTAGCACTTCACCCGGTGTGGGTCCACAAAAGAGTATGGAGGTAGGTGTCAGCCTTTGCACCTAGAGGAGGTGTTGTTAGGCAGGAGGGGCAGCGCCA
Organism: Tuber brumale; assembly: GCA_014065205.1. Taxonomy (NCBI): domain Eukaryota; kingdom Fungi; phylum Ascomycota; class Pezizomycetes; order Pezizales; family Tuberaceae; genus Tuber; species Tuber brumale. Next base: position 379,613 of record JACCEG010000115.1, on the reverse strand, counting down.
CCTTCAAGCCCAGACGAGAGGTAGCAGTAAGGTGCCAGCTGGGGGTGGGTTGGTGCCAGAGGAGCTGCAGCGAAATGGGGGTAGCAGTAGGGTGCAAGCCAGGGTAGCAGTGAGGTGCCAGCTTGGGTGGGGGTACGATTGCAAAGCCCGCCAAGAGTGGAGACGGCAGTAAGATGCCAGCTGTCTGGGAGCAGTAGGGTGCCAGCCAAGGCGTGGTTTAGCAGTAGGGTGCCAGCCAATCGCAACTGTGGGGAGTGTAGGAGGAAGGCATCCATCCCTAAGCGACCAAAAGGCTGTCTATATCGTGTTCGTGTCCTTCTGGGCCGCCTCCAGCACGCCCCAAGCAAAGCCAGCTGTTTTACCACGTGTCTCATGTAGTCCCTTGTTTTCAGAGAGATAGTGTCACTATAGTGGATGGGACACCACCAGCTGAAGCGATGAGTAAGGAAGGAGGGTGGCGAAATCGAATCTGGCCTGTTGAGGAAACCTGACACAACTCCTCCAGTTTCTTTAGGAGGAGGGATACAGGAATCCATCGTAATCGCGTACCACAAACCGTCATCCCAGCCGTCTGCCTAGATGAAGAAAGGGTTGTAGCCGGCCGTGATGATACAAAGCGAGGCTAGAGCAAAAGCGCGGTAAAGAGGTTTCTGGACATCGTGAGATGCCCGAGGGGAGGATAGAATATCCCAAGGATGTAGACCCACAGGGAAAGGGATGGAGAGGCACGCCCCAAGTCTAAAAGGATGGATAGAGATAGCCTACACCCACCCTAAGGGGAGGGTGCAGACCGAAAAGGGGTGATAGTTTGGTGTGGTGTTGAGTCTATCCCAAATAGGAAATAAATTTTAATCACCGCAGGTGTAGTGGAGACGGAGGATGGTTTCTTTCTGTTACTTTTTTTCTTTTTTCTTTTTTCTTTTTAAATCATATATTACTTGATTGGTGTACAAGAACGTGCATGCAGCGTAATCTATGGCAAAAAGAAAACCCTTAATTTCCAACATCCCTCCCCCCGGCAGGTAAAAGCCGTCCGTCCCAAGCCTCTCTGGTATGGAGCCAAGCGCACATCTCGCGCCCAGCCAGACCCATCCCTACCTCGCAAGGGAACCAGGAGAGTAAGAGAAGCCTAACTAAAGACAAGCAGGAAACATCAGGAAAAACCCCGCGGGAAATCTCGGCCCGAAAGCACAAAAAAAAACCAAATAATATCCCAAAATGCACCCCCTATAGGGATAACTACCCAAAAGATGGAAACTCTGGCGGTAACGCCTCACCCGGGATGGGCTCACAAGGAGGTATGGAGGTAGGTGTCGGCGTTGTCACCTAGAGGAAGGGTTGTGGGGCAGAAGCGGCCGCACCACCTTCAAGCCCTGTCGAGAGGAAGCAGTAAGGTGCCAGCTGGGGGTGGGTTGGTGCCGGAGAAACTCCGGCATAATGGGGGTAGCATTAGGGTGCCAGCCAGGGTAGCAGTAAGATGCCAGCTTGGGTGGGGGTGCGGGTGCGAAGCCCGTGAAGGGTAAAGACGGCAGTAAGATGCAAGCTGTCTAGTAGCAGTAGGGTGCCAGCCAAGGTGTGGTGTAGCAGTAGGGTGCCATCCGATGGCAACCGTAGGGAGTGTAGGAGGAAGGCATCCGTCCCAAAGCGACAAAAAGGCTGTCGGTATCGCGTTCGTGTCCTCCCCGGCGGCCTCCAGCAGGCCCCAAACAAAGCCAGCTGTTTTACCACGTCTCTCATGTAGTCCCTAGTTCTCCGAGAGATAGTGTCACTATAGTGGATGGGATACCACCAGCTGAAGCGATGAGTGAGGAAGGAGGATGGCGAAATCGACAGTGGCCAGTTGAGAAAACCTGACACAACTCCTCCAGCGTCTTTAGGAGGAGGGATACGCGAATGCAGCGTAATCGCGTACCGCGAACCATGATCCCAGCCGTCCGCCAAGATGAAGAAAGGATTGTAGCCGACTGTTCTAATGCGAAGCGAAGCTAGAGCAAAAGCGGGGTAAAGAGGTTTCTGGACATCGTGAGATGCCCGAGGGGAGGATAGAGTATCCCACGGGGGTAGACCCACAGGGAAAGGGATGGGGAGACAAGCTCGGAGTCTAAAAGGATGGATGGAGATAGCCTACACCCCCCCCAAAGGGAGGGAGCAGACCGGAAAGTGGTGATAGTTTGGAGTGGTGTTGAGTCTATCCCAAATAGGAATTAAATTTCAATCACCGGAGGTGTAGCGGAGACGGAGGATGGTTTCTTTCTGTTATTATTATTATTATTATATATCATTGTCTCGCTTATGGAGCCAGAGGCTATGCAGCGGCACTCACATACAACATATCTAGGCAACAAACATGCCCGTCCAGAAATCCCATCTCCTAAATGGTAGTGTCAACTTTTTAATGGGCACCCACAGCCAAAAATGCAAACAACAACAAGTAAGAAGATCTACCTATCCGCCTGAGGCCTATCAAATAAAAGAAATACAAGTAGTTAAAACCTAAGCGGCGCTGTCCCACCGCTCAGTTGCTGCCTGGTGTGCGCGTAGGTAGGTGGGAGACTCCTTGGAGGTGGCCAGGTAGTTGTTGCCGCAGTGGAGGCAAAGGATAGTAGTGTGGAGGCACGGCTTGCCTTTAGTGGGGCAGTCTGATCTGCCGCAAGTGTGTAGGTTGGCTGGGTGTTCCTGAGAACAGGTGGCACAGTGAGGGGTTTTGGTGCATTGGGAAGGGTGGTGACCGAATTCAAGACATCTGGAGCATTGATTGTCAGGACCAAAGGACAGATAACGCTGCACTTTAAGTTTCCTGCCAAAGAGTGAGAGGCCTCTGCTGTGGGCTTTTTCTGTAGAGTCTTTGCTGGCAATTGTGAGAACCATGGCTGATGCTGCCTTGTTCTGACGCTGGGCTTCAGTGGTGAGCCACCTGGGAGGGCGGGGAAGGTGGGTGCCTGGATTGAAGGTTTCAATCTCAGCCTGAACAGTTGCAAAGGTGACTCTGGTGGGGATGCCGTGGATGATGACCTTTTGCCAGACCTCATCCTTTCTGAGGCCGTTAGCAGCAGGTATGGTGGCTCTGATAGCCTCCTCAATGGCAAAGTGGTGGTTTTTAAGTATGGTAGAGGCAGGAGTGTTGTCTTTTGTAATAAGGAGGACGTTGTTGTTGGGTGTGAATTCAATGTTGGATACCAGTTGTTTCTTGATGGCTGAGTTAACAGCATGGTGTATGGCCAGGTGGTTTGTGTCTTCTGGTAGTGTAGTTCCATCTCTTTCAACAACAATCGTACAGTTGCGTTTTGTGACGAGAGATGAGAGGCTGGTTTTCTTTGGTGCGGGTGTTGTAGGCTTGACAGGGAGTGCTTTGGAAGCTTTCTGGACCCAGGTTTGCGTCGTAGGAGGTGGAGGTATGGTAGATTGGTGGGTGGTAGATGGTTGTTGAACGAGTTGTTGGGACTGAAGATGCGCAACTTGGTTGGTGGGATTAGTAACCATAGCTTTGAATTCTTCAGTATCTTGGATGTGGCGGTCCTGGACAACACGCATGTGTTTCTCCATGGCTGAGTTGGTGATTTGCATAACCTTATATCTGGCTATCATGGAGTTGAGATCATTTCTGAGTTGGATGACATGGGTGGTAAGGGAATCAGATGCCGTATCCTCCTCTTCTGCGAGGTGGATGGCAGTGCCGACTGTGTGGACAGGTGATGGAGTATCCGCAGCCATCTGAGTGTCCTCAGGCGAGGCTGGGTTCTGGGAAGAGGTGGGGTGCAAAGGTGGTGCAAGTGGATTTGCAGCCCCCTTACCTTCGCCTTTGCGTTTGGAAGACCTCAAAGGTGATGGAAAGGGTAACTTAGTTGATAAAGGTGTTGGAAAACAAATAATAAAGGCTGATTTGTCTGTAAAAAGTCTTTAAAGTGGAAGGGGAAGCAGTGAGAATTGGCTGTGGACCAATGAGGTGGGGCCTTGGCGAAAGATTTGGTGTGGTTTTTTCTTTCGCTGTGGTTGTAATGGCAATGGAGTCCCGGTTTCTTTCTGTTGTTTTGGTTGGTTCACTGTTGAGGTTTTGGGATTTCTCTGATGTTGCACGCCTGTGGACGTGTTGGGTTCGTGTACACTGCAGCAGTTGTGGTTTGAGGGAGTTTTTTACACCAACTTACGTTTTAGTTTGATGGTTTCTCTTCAGCCTTTCTGAGCCGGAGCAGGGGTAGAGGTTTAGGTCTATATAGCTTGCGCTGATGTGACCTTGTTCCTTAACACCTAACAAAAACAAGATTTAAAACAAAAAGAAAACAGAAAAAGACAACAAAAAGATAACACAACAGATGGCTGGGACTACGGTTTGCAGTATGCATTTACGATGGACTCCTGTATTCCTCTCTTATCAAAACTGCGGAGTTGTATCGTGTCTCCTCAACAAGCTACCGTCGCTTACGCCAACCTCCTTCCCCACTTATCTCTTCAGCCAGTAGTATCCCATCCACTATAGTGATACTATCTCTCGTAGAACCAGGGAATACATTAGTGACGCGTTGAAACTGCTGGCTGTGCCAGGGGCTTGCTGGAGGTCACCTAGCTAGACACGAATACGATTCGGATGGTTGTTTTGCCTCTTGGTTCTACCCTTCTTCCACACTTTCTCCTTACTATCTGCTAGGATCCTACTGCTACCACAGGCTGGAACCCTACTGCCACCCCCCTATCTTAGCTGGCACGTTACCACCTTCTACACTTTCTGCTGGTCTTGGACCAGTACCACCCCCCTCAACTGCTACCTTTCTACCACCTCTTCCTGGTTGGCACTTCTTCTGCCGGCCTCCCCACTAGGACAGGTTTTCCGGTGAACTTCTGGGTATTCTTGGCCCCTGCCATGTACCTTACTCCTGCTTCAGTTGGTCTCTTTGCTTTTGTTTCCTTTTCCCCTCTTGCCAAGCATATCATGCATATAGTACAATTACCTGTTTCTGTGCTCAGGGCCGCTCCTCTGATAGCGACCTCAGTATATCTGACTAGCTTAGGCTTCATGGTGTTCCTTCGGGCTCGGTTTATGGGTTTTTATTAGTTAGGAGTTTCTTTCTGTTGTTCTGGTTGGTTCACTGTTGCGGTTTTCGCATTTCTGTTATGTTCCGCATCTGCGCAGGTGTTGGGTTCGTGTACACTGTAGTAGTTGTAGTTTTGAGGAGTTTTTTACACTAATTGCCCTTGTTGTTACACAGTTTTTCTTCTACTTTTCTGACCCGGGGCAGGGGTGGAAGTTTAGGTCTACATAGCTTGCGCTGACGTGATCTTGTTCCTTAATGCTAAATCAAAACAGATTTAAAAAAAATAAAGAAAATAAAAAGAAATCCTCCTACAAGGTAAGAGCCATCCTTTAGTTCCTCTAGTATGGAGCCCCTCACACATGTCACTCTCTGAAATCCTCTGTCTACCTTGCAAGGAAATCCAGAAAGCAGAGGAAGCTAAACTAAAAAGAAGTAGGAAACATCAGGAGAAACCCGCTGGGCAATCTTGGCCTGAAGGTACCAAAGAAAAACTATTAATATCCCAAAGTTTACCTCCCAAAGAGATTACTAGCCCAAGCTTAAACCAGGCAATGGTAATTTCGTGCCCCACCAGGTTGAGTAGGGGGAAATAGGAAGTGGCTAGTATCGGCCTAATACCAGAAGGAAGAGGGACTCTATTGCTTTCACAACCACTGTGAAAGAAAAAACTACACCAAACTTTTCATTGAGCTTCCAGCTTGTTGGCCGACAAATAATTCTCACCACTTCCCCTAACACTTTTAAAGACTTTTTATCAACAAATCATCATCCATCATTTGTTTTTATCTACCTTTGTCAACTGAGTCCTTATCCTGTCCCCTCTGTTAGCCCCCAGAGGCTGAGCAAAAGACAGAGGTACCACAACCTCTTGGGCCATCCTATTCACCTCCAGCCCCTGCCCTCAACAACACTCCTCACTAGCAGATACTGATATGGGAGAGGGCTCCCCCTCTCCTGTCCAGACTGTTGTCAATACCAGCCTCCCTGCAGGCTCTGAGTCTGATGAGGAACCTCTTTCCCTGGAATACCTTAATAGAGTCACTGATACTCTCGTGAAGGTAAAAGCTACTATCACTAATAATACGAATCAAATATTATGCCATCTCCAAGCTCTTGAAGCCCATATGCCTGTTGTCTAAGAAAGCCACATCAAAGACACTCAAGAGCTTAAGGACCAAGTTGCTACTCACACCACCCAAGTCACGGCCCTTCAGGCCCAACTCTAACAACACACTGGCCCTCCCACAACCACCTTTCTTCCCCCTCTGCCATTACCTCCACCACAGCGTACCTGGGCCCAGAAAGTGTCCTGACCACTTTCAACCAAGTCTACAACAACCTTTACAGCCAAAAATGCAAGCACTGCAGTTTTGACCAAACGCGACTGTACAATTGTCATTGAAAGAGATGGATGCTGCCTCCCAGAACATAACAATTACATCACTATCTGCGATGCTATCAATACAGTAATTAAAATGAAGTCGATTTCCAACACTGAGTTCACACCCAACCACCGTGTCTTCCTAATCATCAAGGATAATATCCCTCCCTCCACTATCCTCAAAAGCCACCACTTTGCCATTGATGGAACTATCAGAACACTTGTGCTAGCTGCCAGTGGCCATAGAAAGGATGAGGTCTGGCACAAGGTTATCATTCACAAGATTCCTACTACCTCCACTTTTCCCACTGTGCAAGCAGAGGTTGAACGTTCAATCCTGGTATCCACCTCCCATGTCCTCTCAGATGGCTCACTACTGGTGTACAATGAAAGGACAAAGTAGCTACTGCTATGGTACTTAGTATTGCCAGCAAAGACCTCACAAAAAAAGCCCGCAGCAGAGGCCTCTCACATTTGGGCAGGAAATTCAAAGTCAACGCTTCCACACCTTCGATCCAGACACCTAATGCTTCAACTGCTTGGAATTCGGCCACCACTCCTCTCAATGCACCAAAGCCCCCCACTGTGTGATCTGTCCCAGGAGCACCTAGCCCACCTTCATACTGGTGGCAGATCAAACTGCTCACCCAAAGGCAAGCCGTGCCTACACACTACCATCCCAGCCTCAGGCTCAGTTGCCATTACAACCACAGCTAAAGAAAAAACTACACTAAATCTTTCGCCCAGCTTTCACCTGATTGGCCCAACACCTTTTATCACAACTTCACTCTCTCACTTTAAAGACTTTACCACCACAAATCATCCACCCTTATTTTCATTTTATCACTACTATGAACTGAGTCCAGTTTCCCAACCCTCATTTGTCTAATAGATGTAGGGACAGAGAACGGGGTTGGTCAAACCCCTTTGCAGCTCTCTTCAACTGACCTGTACCATCTCCAGCTCAAGCTTCACGTGACAACACTGTCATGGAGGAAGATCCCGGCTTCCCAGTTCAGAGAGTACCTGCTTCAGCTTCTACTACTTCTGGAAAAGATTATCCTACCATCCCTACATTCGCCTCAAGGCATTTGACTCCATTGCCATTTCAACCACAGTGAAAGAAAAAACCACACCACATGTCTTGCTGAGCTTTCACCTCATTGGTCAACAACCTTCTATCAAGGCTTCATCTCTTCACATTAAAGACTTTTCAACCACAAATCATCCCTCCTCACTTGTGTTTTATCCCATTTGTAAACTGAGTTCGCTTTCCCAACCCTCTGATGTCTAATAGACGTAGAGGTAGAGGGAGGTATGGTGCAAACCCCTTTGCAGTCCCCTTGAACCCACTCATCCCACCCACCAACCCAACTTCGCCTTAGGACACACACATGGAAGAAGACTCAGGATATCCTATTCAAACAGTGCCTGCTCCTACCTCTACCACCTCTACAAAAGAATATCCTTCTATCTCAAGATTTTCACCAAGGCATTTGGCTGAAAACATCTCCAACACCAACTTGGGCTTTACAATTCGCACCAAACACCTTGAAGAAGCCTTGCAGACCCTGCAGGAACACCTCACGGTGGTTCTCAACCGCCATATTACAGACATCGAAACACTTCAAGGCCAAGTTGCGCACCTTACCTCCCCGGTTGAACACCTGCAGTACCAACTCCATCACCAACAATCCTCCTACAACAACAAACCACCTTGCCCACTCCTCCACTACAACAAACCTGGGCCCAAACAGCTGCGAGAGCAGTTCCAGCCAAACCCTAAACCATTCCACAGGCCAAAGCTTCAACCCTCGCTGTTTTGACTAAACATGACCATACTATTATCATTGTAAGAGATGGCTCTATCCAACCTGATGCCACCAACCGCCTCACTATTCATGATGCAATCAACAATGCAATCAAGAATCCTCTTATTACTAGAATCAAATTCACTACCAATCACCATGTCTTCCTCCATACCAAGGATAACACACCTGCTACCTCTGTCCTCAAAGCACATCATGCAGCCATTGAGGAAGCAATCAGAGCTACCATCCCAAAAGCCATTGGCCTCAGAAAAGACAAAATCTGGCACAAGGTCATCTTACATGGCGTCCACACCTCCTCAACCTTCTCTACTATTCAATCTGCAATTGAAGAAATCGACCCCCGCACCCACCTCCCATGCTCTCCTAGGTAGCTCACCACCCCAGCCCAATGTCAGGACAAAGATGCATCTGCTATGGTCCTCACTATTGCCTGCAAAGACTCCACTGACAAAGTCCTCCGCTGAGGCCTCTCACAACTTGGGAAGAAGTTCCAAGTGCAACACTACTTGTCCTTTGGCTTTGACATCCAATTCACCAAATGCCTGGCCTTTGGCCACCACCCCACTCATTGTACTGGGACCCAACATTGCAGCATCTGCTCCATGGAACACTCAGCACACCTCCACACTTGCGGCAGATCAGATTGTCCTACCAAGGGCAAAGCATGTTTGCATACTACCATCAAATGCGTCAACTGTGGCGACTCCCACCAGGCTAATTCTTAGAAATGTCCCACATACTTGAAGGCATACCAAGTGGCAACTCAGAGAAGGAACAGGGCTCTCTAGGATTATTACTTTTGTTTCCTATATTTGTTAGGCATCAGGCTGCTTGGAGGATTTCCTCTTATCATTATGGCTCATGAGCTAGCCCAAACGAACATCGCTATCTTTCGATATAAGACGGGATATCTGTTAGCACCCTTGCGTACTGTACTTTTTTTTATATTAGTTAGCATCATAGCTGTAGCGGCTCCATGAGTGCAATGATACCTAATAATCATAATGATCCCCACAGCATTTGGCTTTAAACATCTCCAACACCAACCTTGGCTTTACCATCTGTACCAGACAGCTTGAAGAAACCTTTGAGGCTCTCCAGGAACACCTGATGGTTGTTTAGAACCGCCATATTACAGACACCCAAACCCTTATAGATCAAGGTGCGTACCTCATCTCTCAAGTTGAACAACTGCAATACCAACTTCACCACCAACAACCCTCTCCACCACAACCAACTACCCTACCTGCCCCCCCACCACCAAAATCCCGGGCCCAGAAAGCTGCCACAGCAGCTCCAGACAAACTCTCTACTACCTTTTGGGCCAAATCTCCGCGCTCAGCTGTTTTGACCAAATGCCATCTTACCTGTGTACTTTAAAGGGATGGCTCTAGTCTACCTGATACTACCTACGCCTTCACCATTCATGATGCAATCAATAATGCAATTAAGAAGCCCCTTATTGCAATAATTTAGTTCTCCGCGAACTACCACGTCCTCTTCCTTATGAAGGATAATACACCTGCCACCTCTGTTCTCCAAGCACATCGTTCGGCCATCGAGGAATTAATCAAAGCCACTATCCCAGTAGCCATTGGCTTCAGAAAAGACGAAATCTGGTATAAGGTCATCCTTCCTTACATCCCCACCTCCTCAACATTCAACACCATTCAGTCTGAGATTGAAGAGTTCAACACAGGCACACACCTCCCACCCCCACCTAGATGGCTTACCACTACAGCCCAACGTCAGGACAAAGAGGCATCAGCTATGGTCCCCACTATTGATGGTAAAGACTCCACTGATAAGGCCCTCAGCAGAGGCCTCTCGCTACTTGGGAGGAAGTTCAAAGCGCAATGCTACCTGTCCTTTGGCACTGACACCTAATGCAACAAATGCCTGGCCTTTGTCCATCACCATTCTCAGTGTACCAGTACCCAACATCGCAATATTTGCTTTTTGGAACACCCAGCACACCTCCATACCTGTGGCAAATCAGATTGCCCTACTAAGGGCAAAGCATGTGCCCATACCACCTTCAAATGTGTCAACTATGGCAATTCATGCCAGGGCAATTCTAAGGAATGTCCCACATACCTCAAGGCACACCAAGCAGCAACTGAGAGAAGGAACAGGGCTGTCTAGAGTTACTACTTTGGTTTTCTATGTTTTGTTAGGCATCAGACGGGTTGGACAATTTCCGTTTTTGTCATTATGGCTCATGAGTTGGCCCCAACAGACGCTGCTATCTTTATATATGAGAGGGGATATCTGATAGATACCCCTGCGCGGTGCACTTTTTGCATATCAGTCAGCTCCACAGCCGGTGCAGCTCCATATACCTAATAACACGCAATAATAATAATAATAATAATCCTCCGCCTCAACTGTGGCAACAATCACCTGGCTACCTCCCAGGAGTTTCCCGCTTACCTTCACGCATACCTGGCAGCAACTGATAGGAGGAGCGGGCCCGCTTAGGTTTCTAAACTTATATTTCCTTAATGCTAGGCTGATAGTTGGATGGAGGATTTCCTTTATTATTATTATTATTATAAATCATTAGCTTATAGAGCTAAAGGCTATGAAGCTGAGAAAGTACATGATTGTAGTGCCTCACACTACTGGTCCCTGATTCCATCTCCTAAATCTCTGTGTCATCTTTTCACTGGGCCTCTTGCCATATCCATCCTATTCCTCCTCTCTCCTTTCTGCCATCCTCCATTCCTCCCATCTCTCCTTCTCCATCTCTTCCCATCCTTGCACTCCCACATCCCCCTCCTCTTCCTATTCATCTTCCTCCTCCCCTCTCCTACTATTGCCAGAGCACTCATCTCCAGCCACTGCCCCCAAGTAGTCCTTTCTAGTCCCTGCCCAACTTATTCCCACAAACTTCCCTACAGCTAGCAAGCCAGCCTTAGACCCAAGCACATCTGGTAGGTGGAAATGTTGAGCAACTTGTCTGAGAATGTGTCTGTGTTGTTGATATTTGCTGCAGTATAGGAGGATGTGCTCTGGTGTATGTGGTGCTGGTTGTCTCTTGTCACAGGTACAGGTATTGCTGATGTTCTCATCCACTCTACTAAGATAGGACTTGAAATAACCATGACCCAGTCTGAGTTGTGTAACAGTAGCAAGTTGGTGTTTGGTGAGAGAGAAGAAGTGTGGTGCAGGACTAAGAGTTGGCAGATGGAAGTGAATAGACCTAAAGTGCTTACCCTTTCTAGCATCTGGCAGTTGAGTCCAGTATTGGTGCCAGGCTAGAAGAGCAGACTTCTTGATCTGTGTCTTGAGTTTTGTCAGTGAGAGGTAACTGTCCTGTGATGGTTGGGGATACTCAGCTGCTTGTTTTGCCAGTCTGTCAGCTTCATCATTCCCTTGTATACCAGTATGTCCTGGTACCCAGTGCAGATGAAGTTGTAAGTCCAGGTCTGAGTCCAATAGGTCCTTGGTGAGTTTCTGAATCTGCAGTGAAATTTGTTGTCCTGGGTGTGGTGAGAGTTTGAAAGAGTTCCTGATAGCTGCTTGGTTGTCTGTGAAGATCCAGATGTGCTTGAAAGATAGGCTGGTCTTGCTAGCTTCTGTGAGTGCTCTGGCAATACCTGCCAATTCCCCATCATAAACCTTCATTCCCATGCCTAGTCCAACAGTCCACCTGCCCACAATCCTTCCCCCATGCATCATAACCACTCCTGCTCCTACTCTTCCATTCTGCAATTCACTGCCATCAGTGTACAAGATAAGGTTGTTTGTGTTTTGGATGCTGTTGAAGAGGGAGGAATGTTGTATGGATGTTGTAGCTTTGTCTTCAGGGCTAATAGAGATGTGGAGTCTGGTTTGGAGTGTAGGAAAGTTGACATGCCAGGGTGGCTGAAGGTATAGTTGGCATTTTTCAACTTCACATCCTATTGGCAGATAGTTACTTAGTGAATTTAAAACTCTAATCAACTGTGTGGGAAACTTAGCTTGTTCAGAACATGAAGACCTCCATTCTACCTGGACCTTCCCATATGGTTCAGATTGTGGGTTAAAGGAATAGTTGGTTGTTGTCCTTGGAGGTGTAGAAAAGGAATCTTCTGAATCTGAGCTGGCAGAAGAGAATGCTGAAAATCCAAGATTGGTTGACAGGCTTGTTGATGGATAGGTAGAGGGTGTTCTTTGTCTAACTGGGTGATCTGAGGGCATCTGTAACACTCTGTAAGCATATCTTTTGCAAAGTCTGTCAAGTCTGAGTGGAACAGGAATGGTTGATGCTTCAATCTCAAGTGCAGCAGTAGGAGAAGTTCTAAATGCTCCTAGAATTCTCCTGTTAGCTTCAGCCTGCACCTTCTCCAACCTGTTAGCTAATCCAATTTGCCCTTTCCACCAAACTTCTGCTCCAAAGTCAGCTATAGGGGTAATGTAAGTGTAGTATAATTGCCTCATTGCTGCTGCTGACAGGCCCCATTCTGAGTTGGAAAGTCTGGAGATCATATTGAGTGCCCTGGTTGCTGCTGCTGCTTTCTGTTGAACATGGTAGTTGAATGAGAGTTTTCTGTCCAGCCAGATACCTAGCCATCTGAGATGTTGAGTGGGGTAGATAACTGTGCCATTGGGTAAGGTGACAGGAGTATTGGCAGTATACTGAGAGGTTTTGTGGTGGAAGTGCATGAGCTCAGTCTTGGGGCCATCAAAAACTACCACATTGTCAGCTGCCCAGCTCCAGGCCTTCTTAGCTGCCCTCTCCAATGCTTTGGAGTTGGCCTCTTCAGAAGGTCCTGTGACAATAAGTGCAACATCATCAATGAAGGAGGGGGATCTCAGCTGAGGAGTGAGTAAACTTGGCTTCAAGTCTTTAAAAAGATTGGTCAGGTAGAAGAGAAAGAGGATTGGTGAAATGGGAGAGCCTTGAGGAATTCCAGCATTGATTTGTTGTAATGGTTGTCTTTGGCCATCAAATGCAAGACCAAGTTGTCGGTCTGTGAGGAAAGTATCTGTCCAGGAAAGTACTGCTGGTGGGAAACCTAAAGATTGTAGAATCAAGAGTAGCTGTGTTCTGGAAACATGGTCAAAAGCACCTTTAACATCAATAAACAGGGCAGAGAGTACTTTACCATTACACTTAGCCTGCTGGATGTCATGAACCAAAGACATAACTGCATCAATTGCACTCCTTCCTGGCCTGCCACCCATCTGTTCATTGTGTAGAAGTCCCTGGGTTTCAGCCATGTAAGCAAGTCTTTTGGCCATAATCTTTTCTGCAATCTTTCCTAGACAATTTAGCAATGAAACTGGTCTATAAGCTTTAGGAATTGAGTAGTCTGGTTTGCTGGGCTTCCTGATTATTGCACCTGTTGCCTCTCTCCAGCAGTGAGGATGATAGCCTATCTTCAGTAGTGACTTGAACAAATCTGTTAGAGGAGTGGGGATTGCCAGGTATACTTGTCTAAGGCAGAGGAAGTTGATACCATCAGGACCAGGTGCTTTGTGGGGATCAGGGTTGTAGATTGCATCCTTCACCTCAGAGTCAGTAACATCAGGCCAAGGGAAGCACTTCTCTATCTCTGTATCTTGGATGTTGTAATTTGTGTAGGAGGTTGGAGGATCTGGGAACATGCTATGCATGAACATGTTGCACTTGCTGTCAAAGTCAGTAGCACACTGTTTATCAAGATAGAGGATAGGAGTTTTCAGGCACTGTGTTGGTCTGGTATACTTAACCGCAGTGAAGATATCTTGACCTTTGGCAGAGTTGAGAAAGGTCTGCCAACAGTTAGCTTTGGTATCTCTGATTGCTTGAAAGTATGTGTTTCTGCATCTTTTGTAGTCAGTATGATCAGTCTCCATCCTGCTAGCTTTCCACTTCCTGTGCTTTTTGGCGGAGGATTTCCTTTGTTAATGTTGTTGTTTGCGCTTTGGCCGTTGGTGCCCACTCAAAAGTCGACACTACCATTTAGGAGACGTTATTTCTGGACAGGCATGTTTCTTGCCTTGATTAATGGTATGTTAGTGCCGCTTCATACCCTCTAGCTCCATAAGTGAGATAATAATATATAATAATAATAATAACTAGGAGGAGGAGTGGTTGGCCAGGTAAGGCATCTCCTATCCTAAGCCCAAGAGTGGGAACAGTAAGGTACCAGCTCATAAGGGAGGTAGCCAGCATAGAGCCGGCAGGAAGAGTGAGGAGTAGCCAGGTGTCAGGTAGATGGCAGCAATAAGGTGCCAGCTAAAGTGGGGAGCTGGCCTGAGCGCCAGCAGGAGCTGGTAGAAAGCAGTGAGATGTAAGCTGTGAGGGCGAAGCAGTAGGGTGCAAGCCAATTGAGCAGCAGTAGGGTGCAAGCCAATTGAGCAGCAGTAGGGTGCAAGCCAATTGAGCAGCAGTAGGGTGCCAGCTGATCACAACAGTCATAAGAGTGGAAGCAAGACAAAGAACAAAGGTTAACAAAGTGACTATCGGTAACCACAAAGTTGTATTTGACTACAAAGTTTTCTTGAGCTGCCAAGTTGTGTTGAGCTGTAAGGCACTCAGGATGAGTGCCCCCAAAAAACAAGTGAGCAAGCTTGTGTGGATTGTGGCACGAGTACTTTCTCTAAACAGGATTAGGTTTCTGACAAAGAACTCCAATCCTGATTACATAAGGGGTTACATTTTGCAACGCCACTTGTTTACCTTTGGATAGCTTCTGTGATACGGCGCCAAACAGTTGCTAGTGGAATAGGACCCTGACCGGATCCCTACTCGTGTATTTCCTCCTGAATCAATCAGCCCCACGATAATACTGTAGTATCATACATAGGAACTTAATGGAGATGGCACCTGCCTTCCTGCTCAACATCCTTATGGGAAATTATTTCTAGGGCCTGTTGAGCATAGCAATGTTTGTATGGTGTTTCTCGATGAGCTGCCTCGGGCATAGTGGTAATTTGAGCCCGAATCAAGGCCCCTATCCATTGCCACTTATATATATGCGTACACTACTCGATGTAAACATCTTCCTGGGTAAAGTCGTGGCATCACGGTATTCCTTCATCTTTTCGTAAATGCCAAACGGGGTCTTGGTTAAATCAAAATAATTGGGTGACTCCTTGGATCCAGTTACAAGAAATTTTTTCGTTCGAATTCGGAGGGCGACTGGTAGACTATGTCTGGGCCTGGGGCTGCTGTTGGCGGTTGGGTGGATCGCGGCTGCCTTGGTTTATCGGACGGTCCATCAAAGTTTTAGACTGGAAATTAACTTAACTTGGTGTCGAGTTTTGGGCGTCAGAAATCTGGAATGGTGAAAACCTGTCCCCATAGTACTGTACTGGGGTAATCCATTGGAGTATCATATTCAATGGCTACATCGCTGAGCTAGAACCCAGTAACCACCTCCATCAACGGGCTATCAACCGTAGCATTTTACAACTTCCCTAATTTCATACTCCCTTAATCTATCATGACATTGGTATCATCATGGCTACCACGAAGACCCTAGAATTAACATAGAACGGTGAAGACCAGCAAGCTTTGCAAATTAAGTCACAAGTGAAAATATCAAGAACAAAACATGAGAAACGCAACGGGTGAAGGCGGAACCAGTAATCAGAAAAAAGGAGAAAAAAATGCACATGACAATTCGGGTGCCGAGAGGTCGGGTCGTTAGAGCCACCCTCCAGTAATGAATGAGAAGAGAAGGGAACTCCTCTGGAAGAGGCAGACTAATTATGTAGAAATTCGCAGCAGACGGTGATAATCCGTCACCCACTCCGGCGTGAATGAAGGCAAGAAATACTGAGAAAGCATGGTGGGCGAAATCACCTTTGTGACCTGTTGTGCAAACCAGCCTAAAACACTGTTCCGTCTGACAGAATCATGATCGGGGGCTCCTTTGTATTGGGTCTCGAAACCTCAGCCAGTTCCCTTCCTCCCTGGAAAAGTAAATAATTTTAGCTAAGAACCAACCAGTTTCGGGAAAGTCATACCTTCCAGGTTCCGGCTTCCAACATTTGCGCTAAATTTAACTGCTCGCCCCCCTTCAGTTCAAGGAGATTGTTTACTTCTCCGAGCAACATATCCAAGAAGCCTAAGGTGCAAGCCCTCCATTCAACAACAACGTCATCATCCGCGGTAAAAAGCGGTACAACTTCCACATTTGGTTGACCAGCCTTCTTTGCATTCGCATGGTATGCCTTAATGCCACGTTCCATTTGGGATGCCTTCAAAGTGAGGAGACCGGTATCAATCAGTAACCCACCGTTACGGTACTCGGGGAGACCAGTAAGCAGACGTTCTCCTGCCCACATCACGCCCATGAGCTTCGACATCGGAACCATCAATGAGTACGTAAGCCATTGTGTGAGTTTGTGGAATGGAACAATACGCTCCCAGCCAGGGGCGGGAGGCATAGAGGAACAAGGCCAGGCATCCCCGAGGGAGACGCCATCAAATTGGGTCCGCGACTGAGGCCAGATTGGCGCAAGTCCATCCATCAAAACAGACCAGAGAGTTGGAATAGGGATGACTGGAGTGACTCCGAACCTCTGGGTGCTGGAATGCTGCAGGAGATAGTCTTGTAATGATGTCAGCTAACCAATATCTAAGTTGAATGGGGAAACTATTCTTACCCAGCATGTTTCCAGGACGAGAATCTACACCGAAAAAGTCCTGGTTGTCCAAAGCTTCACCTAATTTGATCAAAAGAGATGAACGCCCTTCAAGACCGCTCAATGGATTTGATTCTGAAACCTGAAGGCCCTCAGCCAAAACCTGGACAGTCAAATTTTTCAGTGCCATGCCTAATAAATCATATTGTCAGTATGGACCAAAAATAGGGCAAGTACGAGACTCCAGAACCGCCTTTGGTGTGTCTATGCTTGAGAGGAAACAAGATCGGAGATCACAAACTCACCGTCCACTTGCTCTTTCTGCTGGGGATTGCTCGAGAATAAGCCTTCCCTGAACATGACCAAGCTAGCGACTGCCAGACCCTCGCTCCTACGATAAATTTTGCCATTATCCTTCGACTTATATTGCCACTTTGTCCCAGCTCCAGCATCGAGCAGGACAGAAACCAAGAATAAATCAATAAGCCTCCTAGTTTGCTCCGCGGGGTCAGCAGGCCAGGATTGCATCATTTGGTCAATGCGAGGGCGACCGCCGACTTCGAAATGCTGCCACCGACCGTGAGGAGGAATTGTGTGATAGTCAGGAGCATAGTCTCTCTGAAATCGAGCCAAGTGGAATTGTTAGCTATCAGGTTGCGCTCTGTGAACGTGAACAGTGAAATAGAGGGTACAAAGGTTAAAAAAATAGTGGTCTCGTACCTTTATAATAGAGACAACGTATTCGGCAACATCTTTAAACTTGGTCATATCAACAATGAAGTTGGTGAGCTGATTTCTTAGAGCTGCCTCAATAACAAACTTGGAACGCTCCCTAACGGCATAAATGCTTCTGAGATAACCGGAAGGATCTAATCCTGGATCTGGTGCAGGTGGCAGTTCAATGGATGGAATAGAGGGCAAAGCCGGTGAAGTGTTTCCAGAAGAAGAGGATCTCCCTTGTTGACCAGTAGTAGGTTTGGCAGTGCTCGCAAGGGAGGTTTGAGAACCCTTACGATTGGACTTGCAAGTGCTCTCCGAAGTGACAGAATTTGCCCTAGAGCTCGACTTTTTGGAAAATATACCCATGATCTACTTTGAGAATCAATTAGCGACCGAAAGAAGAATTCGGAAAAGTGCAGGCCGATACGAGCTGAGGGAAGGTGAGGACAATGGAAGGGGTGATGAAAGAATGTCAAGGGAGGGAGAAAAGTTGTGTGTCTGTGGATGGAGAGCGCGCAGAGTAGGAGAGGAAGGGAACGAGCAGCAGCGGACCAAAGAAAAGAGGACAAAGTGCAGGGTGACAGGGTAGGGGTTCAGGGGATAAGCTGCGAACCACCCAGGGATGCGGGGGGTGCTGGGGGCACAGAAGATCTTCCCGGCAGAGCAGAGTTTGGTTGACAGGAGCAACCTGCGCCGGCTTTGCAACACTTGTCACAAAACAACAACAATCGCGGTAATTATGTCCTGCCCCTGTTTTTGTATGATACTAGTACTCGAGTAGGATACTCTTCCTGCTACGGGTTAAGTAGCAGCAGAGCTCTCTCCTTGATATATCTATTATGTACTACAGAGCAAGTCACGTGCCTTTCCTGTATTGTAAGGCTACTTGCAATTTTTGTTGATCCGATACAGCAAAAACAGCTGAAACTCGCTAAGTCCGGCCCAAGATCTGTTATGTCCGAGCCAGTAGGGCGGCAGCTTGGCACCGGGCCTGACTAAGGAATGTCTCTTGTCGGTACCTCCCTGGCAAAGTATCATGGTACCAATAAAGTAAATGAGGTTTTCTTCTATCGTACCATCTTTATTTGAACACATAGTGTGATAAGACCAGTAGTTTAATAAAAGATGTGTGTACAAAAGGATGTAGGAGGAAGAGAAAACTTTGATATTTTTATTTTTTTGTGTGTGGAGGAATATAAGAGAGATTCTCAGGAGGTGAAGGGTGGATGTGAGAGGTAAAGCGGTTGCACCCTCAACGAGATTGCACCCTCAGCGAGATTTGTATGAGTAAGAAAATGCCAAGTCTACTTTTTATTCTGGCAGACCGGTTACTGCTAACCTACATAAGATAAACAGCTCCATTCTTGCCCTCCACCATTCAATACCACAACTTTATCAACTGAAAATTGTTCTTCTCACTTAACTCTGAATGCCTCCACAGTCATCATCCAAGGCACCTGGATTTAAAATGAAGGGGTAATTAATATCCTCCTTATGAAATATCAATTGTTCAGTATTTTTTTTTTTGTTTTACAAAGAACTGTAATAGGTGTAAAACAAGAAAAAGAAAGAAGAAAAGAGAGGAGAAACATCAGCAAAATAAAAAGCTGCGTCTGACGCGCAGGTATCGTGTCTGGACAGCTGGTAGACATCAATTGCGTCCTGTGCATCCTGTACATCAGGAGATTCAATGTGCGTCCCCGGTACGACAGGTGCATCTTGTGAGTACTGGGAACATTAACTACATCTGGTAGGAACATGGGATGTCTGGGGCTTCTACTAGTAACAGGGGATGTCTGAGGCATCAGGAAGACATCCTAAGTAAGGAGCTTCACTTGACGAGTCCCATTTCTGGATCTGGTTACTCTTATACAGGGGTGATACTTGCATGGCTAGAAAAATAAGGATCAGACACTACTAGTACTCTAGCCCAGGTAAGTACTAGAACTAACCTCACAGCAACAGAGGTAAACTTTATGTAGTAGCAAAAATAAAAGACATGGCAGAAAATCTATTTTGGGTTCTAGAAGAATTGATAAGTGAAAATGCTTCAAGTTCTGACTGGAAAACCAAGTGATAGAGTTCTACTGGTAGTAGCCTGAGCCTGACCTCCGTGGGCCAGGTGTAGATCATTTTCCTGCTAGTGGCAGAGGTCAGGCAACCATACAACATCCTCCCTTGCCTTCACTAACAGCTTATGGCTAACTTTGACACCAGATTTCTTCAGAGTCCCTTGGCCTGAGTATGCAATACTTTGGCACTTAGATGTACCCGACGTCCGCTTTTCGACGGTGCAAAGGACGTCTACTTGACACCAATGTCAATGGAGTTACAGCCAGGCAAGTCTTTGATTAAGTACTTACTTTGGTGTGGGATTCCTTCAGAGTCCTTTAGATGCAGCATTCAACGCTTTAGCACCTAGATGTACTCGATGCCAGCTTACCCACAGTGCAGGACTCCGTTGCCGTTACAACCACAGTGAAAGAAAAAACCACAGCAAATCTTTTGCCGAGCTTCAACCTCATTGGCCTACAACCAATTCTCACCGCTTCCCCTAACACTTTTAAAGACTTTTCATCAACAAATCATCCTCAATAATTTGTTTCCATCTGCCTTTATCAACTGAGTTCATCACCCGTCCCCTCTGATAGCCCCCAGAGGCAGAGGAAGAGGCAGAGGTGCCACAAACCCTCTTGCCACCCCTTTCAACCCCAGCCCACGCCCACAACAACACTCCTCACCAGCAGACACTGATATGGAAGAGAGTTCCCCCTCTCCTGTCCAGACTGTTGTCGATACCAGCAACCCTCCAGAATCTGAGCCTGGCGAACAACCTGTTTCTTGGGAATACCTCGATGGAATCACTGATAATCTCTTTGAGAGACAAAATGATGCTGCTAGAAACATCAATCAAATCTCACACCGCCTCCAAGCCCTTGAAGCCCATATGTTGGTTGTCCAAGAACGCCACATCAAAGATTCTCAAGAACTTAAAGACCAAGTTGCCACCCTCACCACTCAAGTCACGGCCCTTCAGGTTCAGCTAAAACAACACCCTAGCCCCCCCACCACTACCCGCCTACCAGCACCCCCACCACAGCAGACCTGGGCCCAAAAAGCTGCCAGAGCAGTCCCAGCCAAACCCTCTACCACCCCACCAGCCAAAACTTCCACTCCTGCTGTTTTGACTAAACGCGACTGTACCATTGTCATTGAAAGAGATGGAACCCCTCTTCCAGAAGACACCAACCACCTCACCATCCGTGATGCTGTCAACACAGCAATTAAAAAGCCATGGATTTACAACATAGAGTTCACGCCCAACCCCCATGCTTTCCTAATCACCAAGGATAACATTCCTGCCTCCACTGTCCACAAAAGCCATTGCTTTGCAATTGAGGAAGCCATTAGAACTACCATTCCTGCTGTCAATGGCCTCAAAAAGGATGAAATCTGGCACAAGGTCATTATCCACGGTATTCCTACTACCTCCACCTTCTCCACTGTGCAAGCTGAGGTTGAAACCTTCAACCCTGTCACCCACCTCCCCCGCCCTCCAAGGTGGCTCACCACTGATGACCAACGCAAGGATAAAACAGCTTCTACCATGGTGCTTACCATTGCCGGCAAAGACCCAACAGACAAAGCCCTCAGCAGAGGCCTCTCACTCTTTGGAAGGAAATTCAAAGTCCAACGCTACCTCACCTTTGGTCCTGACACCCAATGCTCCAGATGCTTGGAATTCGGACACCACCCTTCTCAATGTACCAAAACCCCCCGCTGCGCTATCTGCTCCCAGGAGCACCCAGCCCACCTTCACAGTTGTGGAAGATCAGATTGCCCCACCATGGGCAAACCGTGTCTACACACTACCATCCTCTGCCTCAACTGTGGCAACAATCACCTGGCCACCTCCAAGGAGTGTCCCACTTACCTTCACGCATACAAGGCAGCAACTGATAGGAGGAACAGAGTAGCTTAGGTTTCAATTACTTGTATTGCCTTTATTTGTTAGGCTTCAGGCGGGTCGGAGGATTTCCTTACTAAATTGTTGTTTGCGTTTTGGCCGCGAGTGCCCACTGGAAAGTTGACACTATCATATAGGCGATGGGATTACGGACAGGCATGTTTGTTGCCTTGAATATTTGTTTGTTAGTGCCGCTTCATAGCCTCTGGCTCTATAAGTGAGACAATGATAAATAATAATAATAATAATAAATACCAACAGTGCAAGGAACGTCTACTCGATCCTGATATCCATGGGGTTCCAGGCTGTTATAGAAGTGGTATTCCCTAGCGAGGTTTTGACTAAGTACGGAATTGGATGCCAGATTACTTCCGGGTCCCGCGGACGCAGTATTCAATGCTTTGGTACCTAGACATACTTGATGCCAGCTTTCCAACGGTGCAAGGATCATCGACTCGACGCCAATATCCATGCAGTTACAGGCTGTTATGCCCGTAGTATTTCCTAACAAGACTACAGTTAAGTACTGACATTGACGCCAGATTCCTTCAGAGTCCTTTGGACGCAGCACTCAATGCTTTGGCACCTAGGCCTACACTATGCCAGCTCTCCAAAGGTGCAAGGAACGTCGACTCAATGCCAATATCCATGAAGTTACAGGTTATTATGGAAGTGGTATTTCCTGGCAAGGCTTTACCTAAGTGCTGACTTTGACAACAAAATCATTCAGAGTTCTTTGGACGCAGAATTCAATGCTTTGGCACCTAGACCTACCCAATGCCAGCCTTCCAACTGTGCAAGGAATGTCTACTCGACGCTAATATCCATAGAGTTACAGGCTGTTATTGAAGTAGTATTCCCTCGCAAGACTTTGACTAAGTACTGACTTGGACGCCAGATTCCTTCAGAGTCCTTTAGACGCAGTATTCAATACTTTGGCAACTAGACCTACTCGATGCCAGCCTTCCAACGGTGCAAGGAACGTCTACTCGAAGCCAATATCCATAGAGTTACAGGCTGTTATAGAAGTGGTCTTGCCTAGTATAGTTGTACTCACTGCTTCTGTATATTAGCTTTAATAATAAAAACAATTTTAGTATATACAGTTTTTGTGACCCAGGTTAGTAGTAGTATGAGCTCCCCTCTTGTGTCTGAGTCTGATAAATCAGGTAGTTTGGTAGATGTCTCCAGACGCTAGTCTGACGTCAGGAGACCTCCTGCACCTTTACTTGTGACATCTGGTTGCGCCCTGTGTGTTTGGTTGCTACATCTGGTTGCATCCTTTGCATCCAGGGCTTAGGTGGCTGCATCCTGACACGGGTTGCCATGCCTGCTCCCATCCAGGATTGCGATTCATGTTCTTGCGTTCTGTGTTTTGGATACACAGAATCCATAGGAGGTGTGCATTTATTTTTACTGAAGAAATTTACATTCTCTCCTATTGATCAATTAATTACCCCGAGTGGTCTATTCTTCTGATTCAGGAATAAAAGATGTCCTAACCTCATCACTGTCGTATCTCTGACTTGATTTGTTTTCTAAACTTTCGACTAGTTGAAGTGCTTTCCTTGCCTACAACAGTTTCACATTAAATTGATTGATGTTATTAGTGAATTGGGTTGATGTTTTCAGCAGTTTAGGAAATTACTCTCCCTCTCCCGTGCTTTAGGCTTCCTTCTCGTTTCTCCTAAGAATTGAATTTTGATTTCAATTACAGAAACCTGTTTCCTGTGCTAATCGATCATATCTTAAAGCTTTTTACATCTTGCAGCTTCACAGTACGCAAAGATGGCAACAATTGCATTATGGGGAAGGAATCATATTCTGTAGTTTGAGATAATCTTTGATCTTGCCTTTTTCTTTTATTGCATGTCAGAAATTTCTATTTTGAGAGAGCAGATTCGCAGATTTTTAAAGAGATTTTAAAATATTTGACATTGGGTACAATTGATAACATGTTGGGTGATGGGTGATTGATACCAAGTTTGTGAAGAGAACGGAGTAGTGTAATCTGAAATCAAGCTTCCTTCAGTTTTGTGTAGTACTGGATCCTATGGTAGACAATGCTGACCAATCTCATTGTGGTCTATACCGGATAATCAATAGTTATATGACGCATACTACCAATTCGCATGCGTCATTCTGGCTCTGTCTCATAACTACCGGAATACATTCTCTCCATCTAAAAGTATTATTCCTGCATGCCGAAACCCACTGCAAATATTTCTAGGTGTCAGTTCCTTGACTTGAGCTGGGCTAATGATATTGTAAAAGTTACTTTAATAGACTCCACGCTCTTGGTTTTTAAATCTGTTCTGAAGCTCTGTTCAAGCAGCATACCTCTATGAACTAAAAACTAATATATCAGGAGACTGTAGGGGGTTACTAGTATTTAGGAGAATATAAAGGGATATGATTCAATTGTCAATGCAATACTTAAGGAAGTTGATATGAGCCGGTGAATTGTGACTGAAAAAAGAGTAAGATTAAGTATCAAAGTACTGCTTTTTCAGTTGATTGACTACCTTGTTCAAAGTGTTCTGTCAACCAGTATAAAGCAACCTCTTTAACATTCAAGCTATAGAGAAACATGTCCAAGAAGATATTGTCTGGTACTGGGAAAAAGTCATAAAACCATTCATCACATAAGACTTTGGGCTTGAGAATCATGATTAAAACAAGTGCCAAGCCATGACCACGAATGAATTCAGGTGCGGTCAGAAGTTCGCAATTTCCTGCCTGACAAGCATATATTTGGTATTTTTTTTTTCTTTTTTTTTTTTTTATATCATATATTACTTGTTAGGTACAAGAACGTGCATGCAGCGTAAGCTATGGCAAAAAGAAAACCTTTATTCCAAACAAACAAACAAAAGAAACCATCGGCACGAATCTGCAAAATTGACAAATACGTCACAAGCACCTCCTACGGTGACCACTCAAAATAGTAAAGAAAAATCAACAAACTTTCAACGTAAAAAACCATAAAAGATTTATCAACAGCAGTATGGAACTCAAGTCAGGGCAGCGGGGGGAGGTAGATCCTCGCGAGAGGGTGAAAGCGGCCTAATCGGTGGCATGGGTGGTGGGAATCTGGTACCAGTAGTGCAGAGGTAGTTGGCGAGGCCAATGATGGCAGGAAGTAAGGACCAAATTGGTGAGCCCTGGCCGATGTTGGAAACCCCATGGAGGTAGAGCGTCCTCTTATCAGCCTTAGCTGAGCATTGAAGTGTCGCGTGGGTGAATGTCTCCTCGTTCTCTGTGCAGAAGGCACATAGGGTGGAGGACTGGGGGTCGTCCCAGGAATGGTGCGCGGCCAGGTAGCTCTTCCCGGCCCTGCCTTGGTGTATGCACCCCGCGGTAAAGCGGTCGAGGCCCATGAAGGCGTGCGGCTTTAGCGTGGCCTTGTATGGGTAGTAGAGAGGGGGTGGGGCCAGGTGTATCCAGTCTTCCAGGAGTCTGTTCCGTAGTGAGGCCTTGAGGGCTTTGTAGTTGCATAGGACGTGAGGTAGTGGAGCCAGCCCCGGCTCCAGGGCTGGGTAGGCAGGCGGGAACGTTATGGTTTGTCGCATGGCCTGCAGCAGGAGGTGTGCCATCGAGTCAATGGGTAGGTATCTCCTCATGGGTTGTTCGGCTTTGTATTGGCACCAGCCTAGCGGAATGTAGTTCTGAGTTCTCCCCTCGAGCAGCTCCCTGTGCACGGATCTGTCTGGGTGGGAGGTGTAGGAGGGGAAGTCAGGGGGGAGCCTAGCTGATGCTGGGTTGTAGGCAGGGGAGGAGCAGGCTAAGCGAAGTGCCGACATCCTTCTCCGGTGAGTGATCAACAGGTCCAGGGGGGATAGGCAGGCCTCAATGGCCAGAATGGTCGTTGGGGTTAAGCTGAAGCAGTTCGTAACCCATCTCAAGACTTTGTTCTACAGGACCGACATCTTGTCCGTGGTCGCGACTGTTGGTATCAGCAGGTCAGCTCCCTACGTGAGGATAGGAAGGATGAGGCCAATAGCGCGCCTTCGGCACATGTGGGGGGGCATTCCGATCCCGGGAGGCGCAAGTCTTCTGATAACAGAAAAGGCCCCCGAGGCCATCGTGAGTTGTTTGGTGACGTGGGTGGTTGTTTCCAGGATGGGGATTAACCAGTACCCCAGCCATCGTACAGAGGAGGAGGGTGGAAAAATAAAGCCGTTTAGAGCTATCGGTTGGTTGGAGATTGGTGATCTGTCTTTAGGCATCCTCCAGTGTATCAGGTTAGTCTTGGGGATTGAAAAGGAAACTCCAATCCGCGCTGTCCTGTTTTGAAATAAAAAAAAACAATACTGAAGGTACCTAATATTGCCCCTATAAGAAGCAGTAGAAACCGTAATTGAAAAATCATCAACATAGGAAAAAATCATCCCTCGGGGTATGGAAACATGTAATTCAGAAACATAAATCAAAAATAACAAAGGAGAAACAGGTGACCCTTGAGGAGTCCGTACTTGAACGGGAGAGAAAACCCCAGGGGCCCCTTGAAACAACAAGCGACATGAATGATCTGTAAGAAAGGAACGAACCCAGGCTACCAGGTACTTAGGAGTCCCTTTGTCTCTGAGTTTAGCTGTAAGAAGGCTAGAAGAAAAATTATCAAACCCTCCCTTTATGTCTATAAACAGGGAGGAGGCTTTGTAGGAGGGGTTCTGCCTTGCCCTTACTTCTTGGGTGAGGGCAGCCATGGCATCAAAGGTGGAAAGGCCGGCGAGTGAACCACACTGATTGAGATTCAGGAGCCCGACCTCGCGGGCAATGAGGGAGAGGCGGGTTGCTGCTATCCTTTCCAGTATCTTCGAGAAGGTTTCAAGTAGAACAATAATTCGGAACGAGGCGGGGGTGGAGTAATCTGGTTTTCCTGGTTTAGGTAGGACCACCCCGTTAGACATCTTGATGCATCTCGGGTGGTGCCTGTATGCCAAGAAGGGGGCAAGAAGGGATGTGAGTATATTCGGGTTGATGGTGGGGACCCTCTTCCAGACCCCGTACGGGATTTGGTCTGGGCCCTGGGCTAAGGTATTCGATGATCTGCCAAGGGTAGAGGAGATCTCTACGCGGGCTAGTGGTGGGTGTTCGGGGTCGAATCGTGGGTAGGCTACCCCTTGCGTTGGCAGCTTTGGTGGGAAGAAGTGGTCTAGTAGAGCTTCGTTGATTTCGTTAGCTGAGTTTGCGCCCGCCAGGTCAGGGAATCTGTCTTCATCTCTTTCCATGGCCGCCTTCTTGGCTTTCCAGACTGACTGTGGTGTCACTCTGGCCAGGAACTCTTTCCCGTATTTGGCTGCGGCCGTCTTAACTGCCTTGAAGTATTGGTTGTGGTGGGATCTTAGATCGTCTAATGATTGTTCTGTGGGGTCTTTCCTATGTGCCCTCGAGGACCGGTGGTGTGCTTGTCTCAGATGAGTGATTGTCATGTCCCACCAGGGCTTCGAGTGGACGGAGACCCTTTTGGTTGGGGTGCAGGCTTTGACCAGTGTGGTGAGTGTTAGCATCTGTCTCCCTAGCCAGTTGTCTAGTGCGAGGTCTGTGGGGTTGGGCACGGTGGTGGAACCGCCAGTCCTTGCAATTTTTCCGTAGCAATTGTCCAGTCTGTCTTGTCCCAGTATGGTGTTGGAGGTGGTGGCCTGATTAAAGGCGCCGTGAACATGATAGAGATCGGGAGGTGATCAGAACCTGTTGCTGGTAGGCGGGTCGACCAAGATTTTAGGAACCAAGTGCGGGGTGAGTTGATGAAGGCCAGGTCAATAACCGCGGGCCTAGTGTTGTGCTCACAGGGAAATCTGGTGTATGCTCCAGGGGTGTTGCAGAGTTCGAAGCCGTTGTCGCGGGCTTTCTCAAAGTATGGGCTGGAAGTAGAAAATTCATTCGAAGAACTGGTTCTTAGGGGATCAGATTGTGGGTGGTGGATGTTGAAGTCCCCCGCCACAAGAGTCGGGAAGGGGTGTGGTTGAAAACATGTAGCAGGGTCGTTTGTTCTGTTTCCCGCGGAAGTGCCAACCGTCGAGTATAGGTTATATGCTTTAAATTGTGAGTCTTTGGAGTCAGAGAGTCCGAGGGGGGAATAAACATCAATGGCCATAAAATCAGGCCTATTAAAAAACATAGGAAGTACAGCAAACGCGTTCAAAAAATCCCTGTAAATGTAGGTAGCCACCTTGGAAGGTGTCCTTTGTCTCAATGGTGGAGCAAAGGATTTAAAAGATGCAGAAGTGGGGAGCCTGTTGTGGTACACAGGGGGGTCCTGCAGCAGCATTATCTGTAGGGGGGCTTTCAGAGACTGAAAGCTATTAAACAATGAAAGAAACACATCCCAGGTTCCCCGGCAGTTATGTTGAAAAAAGAAAAGTTGCTTAAGAGAGGTTGGGGGAGGTGGCCCTGTGGGCGAGGTGCAGGTAGAGTGCTCCACCTTGATGCACCTGAAATGGGGTCTTCAGAGGAGAACGCATCAGCCCACGTGGGGGGGGGCCAACTCGTTTGGGTATTGGGGCCTTGAACGGGCTCATTGGGAGGGTGCGGTAGGTTGTTTGGCGTGGGGTCTCCTAAACGCTAGTGCCAGGTTGTTTGCCTTTCCCTTCCGGGGTGGCGGGTCTTGAGTTATCTTGGTCGGTATCCATCCCTTCTTCCTCTTGGGCTGGTGGCAGGTCGTCCCTGGCCCAGGTTTGGGCCGGGAGGGGCAGTCGTTATTGGTTGCAGAGTGATACCCGGAGCAGTGGGGGCATTTCAAGGTTAAGGTAAGGCAGCCGGCAGCTACGGCCTTAAGGTGTCCATCTTTGGGGCATGTAGGGTTGGTGCACCAATGGGCGGAGCGGGGGTGGGAACCAGAGCAGAGCGGGCAGACTGAGCTACTGTCCTTGCACATAGGAGAGGGGTGTCCAAATTTCTAGCACTTCCGGCACTGCATGTACGGGTTTTTGGAGTGGCAGACATCCACCTTGCAGGCCTTGGAGTATAGGTAAGTGGTCCTTCCTATCTTCACAACGTCAGTAGGAGGAACCGATACAACAATAGAAGTGGAATTTTTAAAGGCCCTTGTTTCAGGGTTCGGCTGGAGGTATCTTGCTGAGAAGATGGTCACGCCTGTTGCGTTTAGATTAGAGTTTCCCAGCTCAGAGCGGAGCTCCTACGGGTCCGACGGGAGGCAGGGGATGGGTAGGCCGTGGAAGGCTAATTGGACTTCATTGGGGGCTGGCCTAAATGGCCTGAACGGGTTCTCTCCAACCAGGAATGCCTGGTTGCACCTGGCGGTGAGGGCGTCGTAGTATAGGGAGTAGGCGCTAGCGGGAGTCTGTAGTGAGTGGGTTGTAAGAGTGAGGGCACCCCGGGCATTAACTGAGGCGGTGAAGCACAGTGGGTGGGGGGACTCCGTTGCCGTTACAACCACGGCGAAAAGAAAAAACCACACCAAATTTCTTGCCGAGCCTCCCCTTCATTGGTTGACAACCATTCCTCACCGCTTTACCCTTTCACTTTAAAGACTTTTCCACCACAAATCATCCCCCCTCATTTGTGTTTTATCACCTTTATCAACCGAGTCCGATTAGACTCTGTTGCTGTTACAACCACAGCGAAAGAAAAACCCACGCTAAATTTTTGGCCAAGCCCCCACCTCATTGGTCTACAGCCAATTCTCACCGCTTCTCCTTCCACTTTAAAAGACTTTTTACAGACAAATCAGCCTTTATTATTTGTTTTCCATCACCTTTATCAACTGAGTCATCCTCTCCATCACCTTTGATGTCTTCCAAACGCAAAGGCAAAGGTAAGGGGGCTGCAAATCCTCTTGCACCCCCTTTTCACCCCACCTCTTCCCAGAACCCAGCCTCGCCTGAGGACACTCAGATGGCTG
>JACCEG010000115.1:315470-328167 GCA_014065205.1 Tuber brumale | reverse complement strand
CCTACACCCCCCCCAAGGGGAGGGTGCAGACCGAAAAGTGGTGATAGTTTGGTGTGGTGTTGAGTCTATCCCAAATAGGAAATAAATTTCAATCACCGGAGGTGTAGCGGAGACGGAGGATGTCACAAAAATCTTTATTATTATTATTATTATATATCATTGTCTCGCTTATGGAGCCCAAGGCTATGAAGCGGCACTAACATACAACTTATCAAGGCAACAAACATGCCCGTCCAGAAATCCCATCTCCTAAATGGTAGTGTCAACTTTTGAATGGGCACCCACGGCCAAAGCACAAACAACAACAAGTAAGGAAATCCTCCTATCCGCCTAAAGCCTAACAAATAAAGGAAATACGAGCAATTGAAACCTAAGCAGCCCTGTTCCTCCTGTCAGTTGCTGCCTGGTGTGCGTGAAGGTAGGTGGGGCACTCCTTGGAGGTGGCCAGGTGATTGTTGCCACATTTGAGGCAAAGGATGGTAGTATGGAGGCACGGCTTGCCTTTGGTGGGACAGTCTGATCTGCCGCAAGTGTGGAGGTGGGCTGGGTGTTCCTGAGAACAGATAGCACAGTGGGGGGTTTTGGTGCATTGAGAAGGATGGTGACCGAATTCAAGGCATCTGGAGCATTGGGTGTCAGGGCTAAAGGAGAAATAACGCTGCACTTTGCGCTTCCTGCCAAAGAGTGAGAGGCCTCTGCAGAGGGCTTTTTCTGTAGAGTCTTTGCCGGCAATGGTGAGAACCATGGCTGATGCTGCCTTGTTCTGACATTGGGCTTCAGTGGTGAGCCACGGGGGAGGGCGGGGAAGGTGGGTGCCTGGGTTGAATGTTTCAACCTCAGCTTGGACGGTAGGAAAGGTAACAGTAGTGGGAATGCCGTGGATGATGACCTTTTGCCAGACTTCATCCTTTCTGAGGCCGTTAGCAGCAGGTATGGTGGCTCTGATTGCCTCCTCAATGGCAAAGCGGTGGTTTTTGAGTATGGTAGAGGCAGGTGTGTTGTCTTTTGTTATAAGGAGGACGTTGTGGTTGGGGGTGAATTCAATGTTGGATACCAGTTGTTTCTTGATGGCTGTGTTGACAGCTTCGCGTATGGCAAGGCTGTTGGTGTCTTCTGGCAGTGTTGTTCCATCTCTTTCAACAACAATCGTATAGTCGCCTTTCGTGAGGAGAGATGAGGGGCTGGTTTTCTTTGCTAGGGGTGTTGCAGGTTTGACTGGGAGGGCTTTAGAAGCCTTTTGGGCCCAGGTTTGCGTGGTAGGAGGTGGGGGTAGGGTGGATTGGTGAGTGGTTGATGGTTGTTGTTTGAGCTGTTGGGACTGAAGATGCGCAACTTGGTTGGTGAGATTGGTAACCATGGCTTTCAACTCTTCAGTATCTCGGATGTGGCGGTCCTGGACAACACGCATATGTTTCTCCAAGGCAGAGTGGGTGATTTGTATAACCTTGTATCTGGCTAGCATGGAGTTGAGGTCGTTTCTGAGTTGGATGACATGAGTGGTGAGGGAGTCTGATCCTGTGTCTTCCTCTTCTGAGAGGTGGACAGCAGTGCCGACTGCGTGGACAGGTGATGGAGTATCCTCAGCCATCTGAGTATCCTCAGGCGAGGCAGGGTTTTGGGAGGAGGAGGGCTGAAAAGGGGGTGCAAGAGGGTTTGCAGCCCCTTTACCTTTGCCTTTGCGTCTGGCAGACATCACAGGTGATGGAAAGCGTGACTCAGTTGATAGAGGTGATGGAAAACAAATAATAAAGGATGATTTGTCTGTAAAAAGTCTTTAAAGTGGATGGGGAAGCGGTGAGATTTGGTTGTTGACCAATGAGGTGGAGGCTCCGCGAAAAACTTGGTGTGGTTTTTTCTTTCGCTGTGGTTGTAACGGCAACGGAGTCTTTAACCCTGGAAAATTGAGGAGATGTGGTTGTGGAGATAATGTATGGGGGGGTAGTAGAGGTTGTATGGGAGGCGCTTGGCTGTGGGTAACGGACATATTATTATAAATCATTAAGCTTATAGAGCCAAAGGCTATGAAGCTGAGAAAGTACATGATTGTAGTGCCTCACACTCCTGGTCCATGATTCCATCTCCTAAATCTTTGTGTCATCTTTTCACAGGGCCTCTTGCCATATCCACCCTATTCCTCCTCTCTCCTCTCTGTCATCCTCCATTCCTCCCATCTCTCCTTCTCCATCTCTTCCCATCCTTGCACTCGCACATCCCCCTCCTCTTCCCATTCGAAGATGTGGGGTGAACAGGGGGTACAAGAGGATTTGCAGTCCCCTTACCTTTGCCTTTGCGTTTGGAAGACATCAAAGATGATGGAAAGGGTGACCCAGTTGATAAAGGTGATGGAAAATAAATAATAAAGGTTGATTTGTCTGTAAAAAGTCTTTAAAGTGGAAGGGGAAGAGGTGAGAATTGGCTGTAGACCAATGAGGTGGGGCCTTGGCGAAAAATTTGGTGTGGTTTTTTCTTTCACTGTGGTTGTAATGGCAACGGAGTCTTTGGGGGGCAGTAGCCTGGGCGTAGGTGGATGGTTTGGGTTTTACTGTACGCAGAGCTTTGCTAAGTGCAGGGTCTAGGTGGCCGGGGTTGAAGGTGTATGCGCTGTATTTCCCTTCTCGGAAGGCCTGCGCCTCCCAAGAACGCGTGTGTTTGACGGCATAGGAATTCGGGTCCCCATACCATTTTTGGGTATTGGTGTCATAACGGGGATGTCGGAGTCGAAATCGTCATCCGGCTTGGTCGGGAGGCCTGTTTGACCGTGCGACCTTTTTGCTTGTTTCTTGGTGTTTTTACCAGGTGGTTGAGCATTGTGTTGTGTGACAGTCTTTGCGGAAAGAGAGGCTGCAACTCGGGAGGATAGGTCAGCCATTGTGGCTTGAATAGAGGCTAGGGCAGGGCCCGTGTCGCCTTGGGTCTGAGTTCCGGGAGCGGTAAGTCTGTCCTCCATAGAGGTGATCGTGGTGTGGAGAGCAGTTATCCCTTCGAGAGCAGCCCTTACGAGAGGAAGGAGCGATGCTTCACTGGCCGACAAGCTCCTAAGATTAGCATCCCAGTGTCTGGAGAAAACATCCCTGGTGGTTGCGAGGTTGGAGGAGGTGTAGTTGTACATCTTCCTGAGGAGGGGTAGGTTATGATCCAAGGGGCCTTCCGAGGAGGATCAGGTTGGGTTCTGAGGTGGAGAGGAGTGAATCGGGGCAGCCGGTGCAAGCACAGGGGCCGTGGGCACGTGCGCAGCCCTTGCTGCATCTGGATGAGAGCGGTCAGAGACGCGGGATTCTGGCCGCCAGGCCTTTCCAGTGTTGTGAGTCATAGCAGGGCTGTGACTATGGTGGATGGTGGGGTCGCTTATAGATTGAAGCCTAAGCGAGAGGCAAAAATTGGTTTGTCAAGTTAGTTGCCACCCAAAAACTAGAAGTTTAAGGATGACCAAAAGCGGTAATTTTTCAAGCGAGAGGTGAATGGCCAAGATTTCTTAATTTTCTTTTTTCTCTTTTTTTTTTAAATCATATATTACTTGTTAGGTACAAGAACGTGCATGCAGCGTAAGCTATGGCAAAAAGAAAACCTTAATTCCAAACAAACAAACAAAAGAAACCATCGGCTCAAGTCTCCAGCTTGACAAATCCGTCATAAGCACCTCCCATGGTGACCATTCAAATCAGTAAGGAAATAACACCTTCTCCCTGTACAAGCAACAGGAAAAATCAATCAAACAAGTATAAAAATCAAAGCAAAGCAGTGGCGGAGGAGAATTCCTCTTCAGGCGGGCGAGAGCCACCTAAATGGCGGCATTGGGGGGGGGAAGCCGGTTCCGGTTGTCCGGATTTAATTAGCAAGCCCGATCACAGCAGAGGTTGTTGACCATATAGGTGCAGCGGGACCAACTGCGGTAACTCCATGGAGGTAGAACGAACTCATGTCAGCCTTAGCCGAGCAATGGAGTATAGCGTGGGGTAATGTCACGTCATCTTCCTCGTAAAACGTGCAAGTCGAGGACGCTAGAGGTTCCTCCCAGCAGTGGTGAGCGGCGAGGTAGCTTTTTCCGGCCCTCATTTGGTGTATTCTGCCAGCTGTAAAGCAGTCAAGTCCCTTGAACGCATGTGGTCTCAACGTGGCTTTATAGGGGTAGTATCGGGGGGTTGGTGCTTGGTGGAGCCAGTCGGCTAGAAGCTGCATCCTGAGAGAGGCCAGGAGAGACTTATACGCTGAGGGGAGGGGGGGCATCATAGCCACACCTGGTTCTAGGTTCGGGTAGGCAGGTGGAAAGGTCTTAGCCTGTGGTAGGATTGGGAGTAGGAGGTGCGCCATTGCATCTATCGGGAGGTGTTTTCTCATGCGTTGTTGAGCTTTGTATTTGCTCCACCCCAAAGGGATGTAGTTCTGAGTCTGCCCTGGGGGGAGGCTACGGTGCTTGGTCCTCTCTGGGTGGGACAGATATGAGGGGAAGTCTGGGGGGAGTCTGGCTGATACCAGGTTGTAGGCAGAGGAGGAGCAGGCCAGTCTGAGTGCCGCCATCTTTCTGCGATGAGGTATAAGCAGGTCAAGGGGAGGAAGGCATGCTTCCAGTGTTAGGATAGTGATAAGGTAGATGTGAAGCAGTTGGTGACCCAACGCAACATTCTGTTCCACAAGACTAACATCTTGTCCTGAGATGCAAGCGTGGGGGTGAAGAGGTCTGCTCCGTATGTTAGGATGGGAAGGACTAGGCCCATTGCGAGCCTTCGGCACATGTGAGGGGGAATTGCAATCCCAGGTGGAGCGAGCCTTCTGATAGCCGAGAAAGCTCCGAAGGCCATTGTGAGTCGTTTGGTGAAGTGTGTTGTGGTTTCCAACGTTGGGGTGAACCAGCATCCCAGCCACCTCAGGCAGGAGGAGGGTGCGAAGACTGAGCCGTTAAGGGCAATGGGTAGCTTGGTGACTGGGGACCTGTCTTTGGGTGTCCTCCAGTGGATTAGTTCCGTCTTAGGGATCGAAAAGGAAACTCCAATCTGCGCTGCCCTGCTCGGAAGCAAAAGAAAAAACATATTGAAGATAGCTAATATTCCCCCTGTAAGAAGTAGTAGAAACCGTAATTGAAAAATCATCAACATAGGAAAAAATCACCCCGCAGGGTACAGAAATATGCAATTCATAAACATAAATTACAAATAACAAAGGAGAGACAGGAGAGCCTTGGGGCGTGCCAACTTCAACAGGGGCAAACACTCCTGGTACCCCTTGAAATAACAGGCGGCAAGAGCGGTCCGAGAGAAAAGATCGAACCCAAGCAACCAAATGCTTTGGGGCGCCCTTGGCCCTAAGTTTTGCTGTGAGAGTGGAGGATGTAACGTTGTCGAAGCCACCTATTATGTCCAGGAACAATGAGGAGGCTTTGGAGGAGGGGTTCTGTCTGGCCCTGACTTCATGGGTCAGAGCAGCTAATGCATCGCATATTGTGAGAGCAGCAAGGGAGCCACATTGGTTGGGATTCAATAGGCCCACTTCACGGGCTATGAGCGAGAGTCTTGTGGCGACTATCCTTTCCAGTATTTTCGCGATAGTCTCAAGCGGGACAATTATTCGGAAGGACGAGGAAGTGGAGTAATCCCGCTTACCTGGTTTAGGTGGAACTACTCCATCAGCCATCTTGAGACTTTTCGGATGGTGTCCATAGGCTAGGAGGGGGGCTAGGAGGGACGTTAGTATAGATGGGTTGGTTGCGTGAACTTTCTTCCAGATCCCATAGGGTATCTGGTCCGGTCCTGGGGCTGTGGTGTTTGAGGACTTGGCAAGGGCTGCTGAGATCTCTGCCGGCTTAAGTGGGGGGTGTTCAGGGTCGAAACGGGGGCAGGCAACTGCCTGTGTTGGTGGTTTTGGGGGCAAAAAATGTTCCAGTAGGGTGGCGTTGATCTATGTTGGGGTGGTGGCATTGGGAAGCTCGGGAAACCTGTCTGCCTCTCTGCCCATAGCTGCTTTCTTCGCTTTCCAGACTGTCTGTGGTGTTACCGCAGCCAGAAATTCCTTCCAGTAGGTCGCTTTGGCTTTCTTAATCGCTTTAAAGTAGCGATTTCGGTGGGACTTGAGCTCCTTCAGGGATTGGGGGGTGGGATCCTGTCGATGTTCCCTTGACACGTGGTGGTGAGCTTACCTTAGGTGGGTAATTTCCATACTCCACCATGGCTTTGAGTGGATGGTGACCTTTTTGGACGGGGTGCATGTCCTGTGGAGGGTTTTGAGGAAGAGCTAATGCCTCTCTAGCCATTTGTCTAGGTCTAGATCAGTAGGGTCCGCAGGGGGGGGTGGAAGCGTAATCGATTTCAGTTTTCCTTCAATAGCCATGGAGACTGTTTCGTCCCATTAGGGCGTTGGAGGAGGTGTACGGAGGAAAGGTGCTGTGAACCTGATTGATATGCGTAGGTGATCCGAACCGGTTTCTGGTAGCGATGTGGACCAAGCGTGCAAAAAACGGATAAGCGGGGCGTTTGTGAAGGCCAGGTCAATGACCCCTGGCCTGGTGTTATTGTCAAAGGGGTATCTTGTGAAGGCCCCCATGGTGTTGGAAAGTTCAAAGTCGCGATCCTTCGCAAGTTCGAAGTAGGGGTTGGATATTGAGAACTCACTAGATGTGATGGCTCTTAGTGGGTCAGCTTGGGGGTGGTGTATGTTGAAATCACCTGCCACAAGTGTAGGGAAGGCATTGCGTGGGAAACAAGTACTTGGGCTGACCATCCTATTTCCAGAGGAGGTGCCAACCGTGGAGTATAAGTTGTAGGCTCTAAACATTGAGTGTTTGGAGTCAAATAAACCCGAAGGAGAATAAACCTCAATAGCCATGAAATTAGGCCGATCAAAAAAACAAGGAAGTACTGCAAAAACATTCAAAAGATCCATGCAAACATATGTGGCCACCTTGGGAGGTGATCCTTGCTTAAATGGGGGGGCAAATGATTTAAAGGAAGCAAAAGTAGGTAGCCTGTTGCGGTAAATTGGGGGGTCCTGCAGCAGTAGTATTTGTGGAGGGGCTTTCAGGGACTGAAGGCTGTTAAACAAAGAAAGAAACACATCCCAGCTTCCCAGGCAGTTATGTTGAACAAAGAAAAGTTGCTAAAGAGAGGATGGGGGAGGTGGCCCTATGGGCGAGGTGCAGGCAGAGTCTTCCACCTTTATGCACATGTGATGGGGTCTTCAGAGGAGAATGCGTTGGCCCATGAGGGGGGAGGGCCAACACGTCTGGATATAGGCGCTTTGAACAGGCTCATTGGAAGGGGGCGGGTAGTGGACGGCTGTGGGGTCTCTTCTACTTCTTTGTCAGTCCCTTTCCCTTTCTTCTTCGGGGTGGTGGGTCTCGAGTTGTCTTCGTCAGTCTCCCTGCCTTCCTCGTCATGTTGCGGGGGGAGGTCGTCCCGGGCTGGGGGTTTGGGGCGGGTGGGGGAGTCGTTGTTCGTTGAGGAATTGTCCCCAGAACAGTTGGGACACTTGAGGGGGGAGGCCGGGCAGCAGGCAGCAACTGCCTTGAGGTGCCCGTCTTTGGGACATGTCGGGTTAGTGCACCTGTGGGCAGAGCGAGGGTGGGATCCTGAGCAGAGCGGGCAAACTGAGGCCCCTTCCTTACACATTGGGGAGGGGTGTCCGAACTTCCAGCACTTCGTGCACTGCATGTAGCGGCTCTTGGAGTGGCAGATGTCCAACTTGCGGGGTTTGGAGTAGTGATAAATGGTCCTTCCTATTTTGACCACGTCAGCAGGGAGAACCGATACCACAATGGAGGTAGAACTTTTGGTCGCCCTTATTTCAGGGTCAGGCGGGAGGTATCTGGCCATAAAAATCGTTACTCCAGTTTCGTTCAGGATCAAATTTCCCAGTTCTGAGTGGAGCTCTTCCTGGTGCTGAGGGAGGAAGGGCATTGGGAGTCCATGGATGGCGAGTTGGACCTCGTTAGGTGCCGGCCTAAACAGCCTGAAGGGATTGTCCCCAACCGGGAAGGCCTTGTTAAACGTGGCGGCTAGGGCCTCGTAGTAGGGGGAATAGGCAGTGGCAAGGGTGTGTAGCGAGCGAGACGTAAGTGTGAGGGCGCCTCTAGCATTGACAGAGGCGCTGAAGCAGAGGGGGTGTGGCCAATTTGCCTCCTTGAGAACTTGGGCTGCTATGTCTGGGGCTGTAGCAGCAATCCGAAGTGCATCTTGCTGTGGAAGCTGGGTCTCCCTTGGTGAAAAGAACCTTCTGTCGGCCGCCGGCAGAGGGGATGGCCCTGGGACTAAGGGGCCCACATTCTTGGACGCTGCGACTTGGGCGGCTGGGGCCTGGTTCTCACACTTTGACCTCTTGAGCTTCTTCCCATCAGTTCGCACTTGGGGGGCGGCAGCCTGGGCATAGGTGGATGGTTTGGGTTTTGCTTTGCTCAGGGCCTTGTTAAGTGATGGCTCCAAGTGGCCAGGGGCGAAAATGTATGCGCTGTATTTCCCCTCTCAGAAAGCCTGAGCCTCCCCGGAACGCGCGTATTTCACAGCATAGGAATTTGGGTCCCCGTACCATTTCTCGGTAGCGGTGTCGTATCGGGGGATGTCGGAGTCGAAATCGTCGGCCGGACCAGTTGGGGGATTGGTTGGGACTGTACGATTCTTCGCTGATGGCTTGACGTGCTTACCAGCTGGTGGAGCGTTATGTTGTACAGCAGTCTTTGCAGAAAGACAGGCTGCAACTAGGGATGATAGGTCAGCCACTGTGGCTTGAATAGAGGCTAGGGCAGGGCCCGTATCGCCTTGGGTCTGGGTCGGTGGGGCGGTGAGTCTGTCCTCCATGGAGGCTATCCTGGTGTATAGTAGTGCTATCTCTTCGAGTGCAGCCATTACAAGGGGAAGGAGCGATACTTCCCCTGCCGACAAGCTTCTGAGATCATCATCCCAGAGTCGTGGGAAAACGTTGCTGTTGGTGGCAAGGTTTGAGGTGCTGTGATTGTACATTTCCCTGAGTAGGGGCAGGTGGGGATCCAGAGGGGCCTACCAAAGAGGACCGGGATGGGTTCTGAGGTGGAGAGGAGTGAATATGAGCAGCCAGTGCAAGCACAGGGGCGGCTGGGACTTAAGCAGATCTTCCTACATATGGGTGGGAGCAGTCAGAGACGTGGGATTCTGGCCACGAGGCCCTTCCAGTGTTGTGAGTCATAGCAGGGCTGTGACTGTGGTGGGTGGTGGGATCGCTTGGCCAAGATTTATTATTTCTTTTTTCCATCCTTTTTTCTTTTTTTTTTTTTTTTTTATATATCATATATTACTTGTTAGGTACAAGAACGTGCATGCAGCGTAAGCTATGGCAAAAAGAAAACCTTAATTCCAAACAAACTAACAAAAGAAACCATCGGCACCAATCTCCAAAATGACGAATTCGTCACAAGCACCTCCTACGGTGACCGCTCAAACAAGTACAGAACAACAAATTCATCCCGCATAACCAGTAAACAAAATTCATAAAACTAGTATATAAATCAAAGCAGAGCAGCAGGGGAGGGAGATCCCTCCCTAGGGGTCGAGATAGGCCTTTTCGGAGGCATGGGGGGCGGAAATCCGGTACCTGTGGTTCGGATATAGTTTGCAAGGTCAATTATGGCGTGTAGAGAAGTTCAGATGGGCGAGCCTTGGCCGATGTCGGAGACCCCATGGAGGTAGAGTGCCCTCTTGTCGGTTTTCGCCGAGCAGTGTAGGATTGCGTGGGGGAACCTTTCATCATCCTCCTCACAGAAGGTGCAGAGGGGGGATGACCCTTGGTCATCCCAGGAGTGGTGTGCTGCGAGGTAGCTCTTCCCAGAGCGACCCTGGTGAATTCATCCAGCCGTGAAACCATCGCGCTCCATGAAGGCATGAGGTCTCAGCGAAGGCCTGTATTCATAGTAAAGTGGGGGTGGTGCCAGGTGAATCCAGTCATTCAGGAGCTTCCCCTTCAGGGAGGCTTTGAGTGCCTTGTAGTCCAAGTTCGTGGGGGGCATTGGGGTTAACCCCGGTTCGAGGGCCGGGTAGGCTGGGGGGAGGGGCGCACCCCCTCCCACCACAGGCAGGAGAAGGTGTGCTAGTGAATCAAGCGGGAGATGTCTTCTCATCGGTTGTTCGGCCTTGTACTGGGTCCAGCCTAGGGGAATGTAGTTCTGTTTCCTGCCCACGAGGATTTCCCGATGTTGGGCCCTTCCTGGGTGGTGGTTGTATGAGGGGAATTCTGGGGGGAGTCTAGCTGAGGCCGGGTTGTATGCAGGGGAGGAGCAGGCCAGTCGCAGTGCGGCCATCCTTCTCTTGTGGGGGATCAGCAGGCTTAGGGGCGGGAGGCATGCCTCGATAGCCAGTATGGTAGTGGGGGTCGAGGTGAAGCAGTTTGTCACCCACCGCATCACCCTGTTCCATAAGACGGCCATCTTGTCCATTGTGGCCAGTCTAGGTGCGAGGAGGTCAGCCCCGTAGGTCAGGATAGGCAGGATGAGGCCCATAGCCAACCTGCGGCACATGTGAGGTGGGATTCCGATCCCTGGAGGAGCGAGCCTCCTAATGGCGGCAAAGGCCCCTGTGGCTAGCGTGAGTCTTTTGGTGAAGTGAGTTGTTGTTTCTAGTGTTGGGGTGAACCAATATCCTAACCACCTTAGGCAGGAGGAGGGCGAAAAGATGGAGCCATTGAGAGCTATAGGCTGGTTAGAGACCGGGGACCTGTCTTTGGGCGTCCTCCAGTGGATGAGTTCCGTTTTGGGGATTGAAAAGGAAACTCCAATCGTCGCTGCCCTGCTCTGAAGCAAAGAAAAAACATATTGAAGATACCTAATATTCCCCCTATGAGAAGCAGTAGAAACCGTAATTGAAAAATCATCAACATAGGAAAAAATCACCCCACGGGGAATAGCAACATGCAATTCAGATACATAAATCACAAATAACAAAGGAGAGACAGGAGAACCTTGAGGCGTGCCTACTTGCACTGGGGTAAACACCCCCGGTGCACCTTGGAACATTAAGCGGCAAGAACGGTCTGTGTGGAATGATCGGACCCAGGCGACCAGGTATTTTGGGGTGCCTTTGGCCCTGAGTTTGGCTGTGAGGAGGTTGGAGGAAACGTTATCAAATCCGCCCTTTATGTCTAAGAACAGGGAGGATGCTTTGGAGGAGGGGTTTTGGCGTGCTCTGACTTCTTGTACCAGGGCCTCCGTGGCGTCGAAGGTTGAGAGGCCAGCTAGTGAACCATACTGGTTTGGGTTGAGAAGCCCTACTTCCCGTGCGATTAGGGATAAACGAGTAGCCACGATCCTCTCCAATATCTTTGAAAAGGTCTCAAGTAGGACGATGATTCTAAGCGAAGCGGGGGTGGAATAGTCCGGTTTACCTGGTTTTGGTAGGGCGATCCCATTAGCCATCTTGAGGCTCTTCGGGTGGTGTCCGTAGGCGAGGAGAGGAGCTAGGAGAGAGGTGAGGAGTGAGGGGTTTGTTGAATGGACCTTCTTCCAGACCCCGTATGGGACTTGGTCTGGACCCGGGGCTGAAGTGTTGGAAGATCTCGCTAGGGCAGAGGCGACCTCTTCAGGTGCCAATGGCGCGTGCTCGGGGTCGAAGCGGGGATAAGCGACTGATTGCGCGCGGGGCTTAGGCCGGAAAAAGTGCTCTAGCAGAGTCTCGTTGATCTGCAGGGGTGTACTTGCATCGGGTAGGTCGGGGAATCGATCTTCCTCTCTTCCCATGGCTGCTTTTTTTGCTTTCCAGACCGTCTGCGGCGTAACTCCGGCTAGGAAGTCTTTCCAATAGTTGGATTTGGCTTTCTTAATGGCCTTAAAGTAT
The DNA here is from genome assembly GCA_014065205.1 of Tuber brumale. Taxonomy (NCBI): domain Eukaryota; kingdom Fungi; phylum Ascomycota; class Pezizomycetes; order Pezizales; family Tuberaceae; genus Tuber; species Tuber brumale. The sequence continues at coordinate 316,390 of JACCEG010000115.1, read as the reverse complement.
CGATTTCGGTTAGTTTTTAGCTCGTCCAGGGACGTTGGGGTCGGGTCCTTCCGGTGTTCCCGGGAGGCTCTGTGGTGGGCTTGTCTTAGGTGTGTTATTTCCATACTCCACCAAGGTTTTGAGTGGATCAAGATTTTCTTAGTGGGGGTGCATGATTTGAGGAGGGTGGTAAGGGTGTGCATGTGCCTCTCTAGCCAGCTGTCTAGATCGTGGTCGGTGGGGTGGGGACGTGGGGGGGGAAACTTGAGGTCTGTCATCTTTTCGATGATGGCTTCCCAGTCTGCCTTGACCCAATAGGGTGTTGGGAGAGCCATTCTCATGAGGGGCGCGGTGAACACGATGGCGATGGGGAGGTGGTCCGAGCCTGTTGCCGGGAGGCGAGTTGTCCAGGAGTGTAAAAATCTTTTGAGGGGAGAGTTGGGGAAGGCCAGGTCTATAACCCCTGGTCTGGTGTTGGCGTCGAAGGGGAACCTAGTGTATGCTCCAGGGGGATTGGCGAGGTGAAAACCGGAGTCCGTTGCTCTCTCAAAATAGGGATTGGAGGTGGAGAACTCGTTTGAGGAAATAGTTCTTAGGGGGTCTGCTTGTGGATGGTGGATGTTGAAGTCCCCGGCCACTAGTGTGGGCAAGGAGTTGTGTGGGAAGCAAGTAAGTGGGTCGACCGTTCTGTTCCCAGAGGAGGTGGCTACTGTGGAATAAAGGTTATAGGCCCTGAATCGTGAGTGATTAGAGTGAAAGAGTCCTAGGGGGGAAAACACATCGATGGCCATGAAATCAGGCCTATCAAAAAAACATGGAAGTACTGAAAATACATTTAAAAACTCCAAATAAACATAGGTGGCCACTTTGGGAGGGGTTCCTTGTTTAAATGGCGGAGCAAATGACTTAAAAGAAGCAAACATAGGAAGCCTATTTTTGTA
>JACCEG010000115.1:290566-313355 GCA_014065205.1 Tuber brumale | reverse complement strand
GGTAGGACAATCTGATCTGCCGCAAGTGTGGAGGTGTGCTGGGTGTTCCATGGAGCAGATGCTGCATTGTTGGGTGCCGGTACACTGAGAAGGGTGGTGGCCAAAGGCCAGGCATTTGGTGCATTGGGTGTCAGGACCAAAGGACAAGTAGCGTTGCACTTTGTACTGCTTCCCAAGGAGTGAGAGGCCTCTGCTGAGGGCTTTATCTGTGGAGTCTTTGCCGGCAATAGTGAGGACCATAGCTGGTGCTGCTTTATCCTCACGTTGGGCTGGCGTGGTGAGCCATCTAGGAGGGCGTAGGAGGTGGATGCCTGGGTTGAATTCTTCAATCTCAGATAGAATAGTGGAAAAGGTGCAGGATGTGGGGACGCCATAGAGGATGACCTTGTGCCAGATTTCGTCTTTTCTGAGCCCAATGGCTGCAGGGATGGTGGCTCCAGTTGCATCCTCAATGGCAGAACGATGCGCTTTGAGGACAGAGGTGGCAGGTCTATTATTCTTGTTGCGGAGGAGGACATGGTGGTTGGTGCTGAATTCGATTCCTGCAAGGAGAGTTTTCTTGATTGCATTGTTGATTGCATCGTGAATGGTGATGGGGTTGGTGGTATCAGGTAGGACAGAGCCCTCTCTTTCAATGACAATAGTTAGCTCGCATTTGGTCAAAACAGCTGGGGTTGAAGTTTTGGCTGGTGGAATAGTAGAGGATTTGACTGGAACTGCTCTGGTAGCTCTTTGGGCCCAGGTTTGTTGTTGTGGGGGGGCGGGCAAGGTGGTTTGTTGTGGTGGGGGGGGGTTGTTGGTGGTGGAGTTGGCACTGCAGGTGTTCAACCTGAGAGGTGAGGTGCACAACTTGGCCTTAAAGTGTTTGGATGTCTGTAATATGGCGGTTTTGAATCACCATGAGGTGTTTCTGCAGGGCCTGGAAGCCATCTTCAAGGTGTTGAGTGCGAAGTGAAATGCCAGGGTTGGTGTTGGAGATGCCTTCAGCCAAAGGCCTTGGTGAAAAGGGAGGAATGGAAGGATAATCTTCTGTAGAGGTGGTAGAGGCAGGAGCAGGCACAGTCTGGACTAGAGAGCCTGGTTGTTCCTCCATACGTGTGTCCACAGGCGAGGCTGGGTTGGGAGGTGGGATGGGTGGGTTGAAGCGGGCTGCAAAGGGGTTTGCACCACCCCTCCCTCTGCCCCTACCTCTATTAGACATCAGAGGGTTGGGAAATGGAACTCAGTTGACAAAGGTGATAAAACACAAATAAGGAGCCATGATTTGTCGTTAAAAAGTTTTCGAAGTGAAAGGGTGAAGGGGTGAGGAATGGTTGTCAACCAATGAGGTGGAAGCTGGGCAAGAAATTTGGTGTGGCTTTTTCTTTCGCCGTGGTTGTAATGGTAACGGAGTTTCCCCCTTGGCCCTGAGTCTGGCTGTGAAGACGTAGGAGGAAAAGTTATCAAATCCGCCCTTTATGTCTAAGAACAGGGATGATGCTTTGGAGGAAGGGTCTTGATGTGCCCTCAGTTCTTGGACTAGGGCCGCCGCGGCATTGAAAGTTGAGAGGCCGGCTAACGAGCCCCATTGGTTTGGGTTGCGCAGCCCTCCTGCGCCGGCCATTAGCGAGAGACGAGTAGCCACCACTCTTTCCAATATGTTCACAAAGGTCCCAAGTAGAACGATGATTTTAGATAGAGGATTATAATTTCTTCTTTTTCCCTTTTTCCCTTTTTTTTTATTTTTATATCATATATTACTTGATTAGGGTACAAGAACGTGCATGCAGCATAAGCTATAGTAAAAAGAACACCCTGAATTATAAACATCCCTCCCCCCGCCAGGTAAAAGCCATCCGTCGCAAGCCACACTGGTATGGAGCAAACCGTATATCTCGCCACCAGCCGGACCCATCCCTATATCGCAAGCGTACTCGGAGAATAAGAGAAGCCTAATTAAAGACAAGCAGGAAACATTAGGAAAAACCAGGCGGGAAATCGCGGCCTGGAGAGACAAAACAAAAAAAAGTACCAATTAATACCCCAAAATGCACCCCCTATGGGGATGACAATCCAAAAAATGTAAACTGGGGGGGTAAAGCCTCACCTAGTGTGGGCTCACCAGGAGGTATGGAGGTAGGTGTCGGCCTTGTCACCTAGAGCAAAGGTTGTTGGGCAGAAGCGGCAGTGCCACCTTCAAGGGCTGACAAGAGGTAGCAGTAAGGAGCCAGCTGGGGTTGGATTGTGGGCAGAGAAACTCCAGCTGAATGGGGGTAGCAGTACGGTGCCCGCCTGGGTAGGAGTAAGATGCCAGCTTGAGTGAAGGTGCGGTTATAAAGCCCGCGAAGAGTGAAGATGGCAGTAAGATGCAAGCTGTCTGGCAGGAGTAGGATGCCAGCCAAGGTGTAGTGTAGCAGTAGGGTGCCAGGCGATCACAACTGTGCGGAGTGTAGGAGGAAGGCATCCGAGCCTAAAGGACAAAAAGGCTGTCTGTATCGTTTTCGTGTCCTTCTCAGCGGCCTCCAGCAGGCCCTAAATAAAGCCAGGTGTTTTACCACGTCTCTCATGTAGTCCCGTGTTCTGAGAGACATAGTGTCACTATAGTGGATGAGATACCACCAGCTCAAGCGATGAGTGAGGAAGGAGGGTGGCGCAATCGACTGTGGTCTATTGTGGAAACCAGACACAACTCCTCCCGTTTCTGTAGGAGGAGGGATACAGGAATCGATTGTAATCGCGTACCGCAAACCGTAATCCCAGCCGTCTGCCCAGATGAAGTAAGGGTTGTAGCCGACCGTGCGGATGCTAAGTAAAGCTAGAGCAAAAGCGTGGTAAAGAGGTTTCTGGACATCGTGAGATACCAGAGGGAAGAATAGAGTATCCCAGGGAGGTAGACCCCCCGGGAAAGAGACGGGGAGATAGGCTTGGCATCTAAAAGGATGGTAGGAGATAGCTCACACCCTTCCCAAGGGCAGGATGCAGAGTGAAAAGTGGTGATAGTTTGGTGTGGTGTTGATTTTATCCCCAACAGGAAATACATTTTAATCACCAGAGGTGTAGGGGAGACGCAGGATGGATAGAGGATTATTATTATTATATCTCATTAGGCTTAGGGAGCCGCACCGGCTATCAAGCTAACTAACATACAATAGTCTTTACAATATGCAAGAGTGCCAGTCTGATATCCCCTGTTATATAGAAAGGTAGCAACGTTCGTCTGAGCGAGCTCATCAGCCATAATGACAAAAAGAAAGCCTCCCAGCCACCAAATAGCTAACAAATTTAGGAAAACACAAGTAATTACCCTAGACAGCACTGTTCCTTCTCTCCGTTGCCGCGTGGTACGCTTTAAGGTATGTGGGATATCACTTAGAATTAGCCTGGTGGGAGTCGCCACTGTTGACGCATTTGATGGTAGTGTGCAAACATGCTTTTCCCTTGGTAGGACAATCTGATCTGCCGCAGGTGTGGAGGTGTGCTGGGTGTTCCATGGAGCAGATACTGCAGTGTTGGGTACCAGTACACTCAGAGGGGTGGTGGCCAAAGGCCAGGCATTTTGTGCATTGGGTGTCAGGTCCAAAGGACAAGTAGCATTGCACTTTGAACTTCTTCCCAAGTAGTGAGAGGCCCCTACTGAGGGCTTTGTCCGCGGAGTCTTTGCCGGCAATAGTGAGGACCATAGCTGCTGCTTCTTTGTCTTGACATTGGGCTGGGGTAGTGAGCCATCTAGGAGGGCGTGGGAGGTGGGTGCCTGGGTTGAATTCTTCAATTTCAGATTGAATAGTTGATAAGGTGGAGGATGTGGGGATGCCTTGGAGGATGACCTTGTGCCAGATTTCGTCTTTTCTGAGGCCAATGGCTGCTGGGATGGTGGCGCTGATTGCTTCCTGAATGGTAGAACGATGTACTTTGAGGACAGAGGTGGCAGGTGTGTTATCCTTTGTAAGGAGGAGGACATGGTGGTTGGTGGTGAACTCGATTGTTGCAGTAAGAGGTTTCTTTATTGCATTGTTGATTGCATCACGAATGGTGAGGCATTGGTGGTATCAGGTAGAATGGACCCATCTCTTGCAATGACAATGGTACGGTCGCATTTAGCCAAAACAGCTGTGGTGGAAGTTTTGGCTGCTGGAGTGGCCGAGGATTTGGCTGGGACTGCTCTAGCAGCTTTTCGGGTCCAGGTTTGTTTTGGTGGAGAAGCATGTAAGGTACTTTGCTGAGGTGGGGGGGGTTGTCGGTGGAGGAGTTGATACTGCAGGTGTTCAACCTGAGACGCGAGGTGCCCAACTTGATCTTAACGTGTTTGGACATCTGTAATATGGAGTTTTCTAATCACCATGAGGTGTTTCTGTAGGGCCTGGAAGCCTTCTTCAAGATGTTGAGTGCGAAGTCAAATGCCCAGGTTGGTGTTGGAGACGCCTTCAGCCAAAGGCCTTGCTGAAAATGTAGGGATGGAAGGGTATTCTTCTGTAGAGGTGGTAGAGGCGGGAGCAGGCACAGTCTGGACGGGGGAGCCTGGGTCTTCTTCCATGCGTGTGTCCTCAGGCGAGGCTGGATTAGGAGGTGGGATTGGTGGGTTGAAGGGGGCTGCAAAGGGGTTTGCACCACCCCTCCCTCTGCCCCTGCTTCTATTAGACATCAGAGTATTGGGAACTGGGACTCAGTTGATAAACGGGATAAAACACAAATGAGGGGGGATGATATGTGGTTGAAAAGTCATTTCAAGTGAAGGTGTGAAGTGGTGAGGAATGGTTGTCAACCAATGAGGTGAAAGCTTGGCAAGAAATTTGCTGTGGTTTTTTCTTTCACAGTGGTTGTCTTGGCAACGGAGTCTTGGAGATAGAGGATGGTATTATTATTATTATTATCTTTATTTTTATTTTTATTTTTATTTTTATTTTTATTTTTAATATTCTTTTATGTCTTATCTTGCTTGTTAGGTACAAGAATGTGTATGCAGCCTAAGCTATGGCAAAAAGAAAACCTGAATTCCAAACAAACAAAGAAGCAAACCCATTAGCTTAAATCTTCAAAAAAGAAAAAGCAAATCCGTTGCAAGCACCTCAAATGGTAACTGATCAAACCAGTAAAGAAATCAACAACATTCCCCGCGTAATTACCTAGGAAACTCATCCGCAGCGTATAGAACACAGAGTAGAGCAGCGGAGGGAGGTGTTTCGTCCTGAGGTGGTGAAAGTGGCCGGATCGGCGGCCGTGGTGCGTGTAATCTGATGCCCGTGGTGCAGATGTAGTTGGCGAGACCAGTGATGGCGTGAAGTGAGGATCAAATAGGTGAGCTATGTCTGATGCCGGAAACTCCATGGAGGTTGAGCATCCTCTTATCGGCCTTGGCAGAGCATTGAAGGATTGCGTTGGTGAACCTCTCGTCGCCCTCCTCGCAGTAGGTACATTCGCGGGAGGATTGGCGGTCTTCCCGGGAATGACGAGCGGCTAGGTATCTCTTCCAGGCCCTCCCTCGGGGTATTCGTCCAGCTGTAAAGCAGTCTAGTCCCATGAACGCTTGCGGCTTTAATTTGGCTCTATATGTATAGTAGCGGGGGGGTGGGGTGTGGTGTATCCAGTCCGGGGGGAGTCTTTCCCTCCGCAGTACTTGGAGGGACCTTTAGTTGGCGAGGGATGAAGGTAGCGGAGACAGTCTGGGCTCCAGAGCTGGGTAAGCAGGTGGGAACGATGTGGGCAGTCTCATGACGGGTAGCAGGAGGTGGACCATGGAGTCAATTGGTAGTTGTCTTCTCATGGTTTGCGCGGTCTGGTATTGACACCCGCCTAGAGAGATTTATTTTTGCTTTCTTCCTCGGAGTAGTTTCCTGTATACAGACCTATCTGGGTATGAGATGTAGGCAGGGAAGCCTGCTGGAAGCCTGCCTGACCACGGGTTCTAGGCAGGGAAGCCTGCTGGAAGCCTGGCTGATGCATGGTTGTAGGCAGGGGAGGAGCAAGTCCAACGAAGGGCCGACAGCCTTCTGCGGTGCGGGATCAGTAGATCCAGAGGCGGGAGGCACGCCTCACTGGCCACAATGGTTGTCTCGGTTGAACTGAAGCAATTAGTGATCCATCTCATAACTTTGTTGCACAGAACTGAAATCTTGTCCACTGTGGCCAATGTTGGTGTGAGAGGGTCAGCTCCATAAGTAAGGATAGGAAGGATCAGGCCCATAGCGAGCCTTCGGCACATGTAAGGGGGCATTCCAATCCCGCGAGGCGCCAGCCTTCTGACAGCCGAGAAGGCCCCTGAGGCCATTGTGAGGCGTTTGGTCAAGTGGGTGGTGGTTTCTAAGGTGGGGGTGAATGAGTATCCTAGCCATCTTAGGGAGGAGGAGGGCGCAAAAAGCAAGGCATTAAGAGCTATAGGTTGGTTAAAAACCTGGGAGCTGTCCTTAGGAGTCCTCCAGTTGATTAGTTCTGTCTTGGGGATTGAAAAGGGAACTCCAATCTTCGCTGCCTTGCTCTGAAGCAAGGAAAAAACAAATTGAAGATACCTAATATTCCCCCTATATGAAGCAGTGGAAACCGTAATTGAAAAATCATCAACATCGGAAAAGATTACCCCTTGGGGTATATAAACATGTAATTCAGAAACTTAATTCACAAATAACAAAAGAGAAATAGGCAACCCTTGGGGTGTCCCCACCTGAACGGGGGAGAAGACCCCTGGGGCTCCTTGAAATAACAAGTGACATGACCAGTCTGTAAGAAAAGATCGGACCCAGGCGACCAGGTATTTGGGAGTACCTTTGGCCCTATATTTAGCGGTTAAAAGACCTGAACAAACATTATCCCACTATCCCTTTATATCTAAAAATAGGGAGGAAGCCTTGGAGGAGGCGTTTTGTCTTGCCTTAACCTCTTGGGTCAGGGGAGCTGTGGCATCAAAGGTTGAAAGGCCAGCGAGTGAGCCACATTGATTTGTGTTTAGCAACCCCCTTCTTGGGCTATGAGAGAGAGACGGGTTGCCACTACCCTTTCCAGTATTTTTGAAAAGGTTTCAAGTAGGATGATAATTGGGAATGAGGTGGAGGTAGAGTAGTCTGAGTTTCCGGGTTGAGGTAGGACCACCCCATTGGCCATTTTAAGGCTCAGAGGGTGACGTCCATAGGCCAGAAGAGGGGAAAGAAGAGAAGTAAGTATAGTTGGGTTGATGGCATGAACTCTGTTCCAGACCCGGTATGGGATTCAGTCCGGTCCCGGGGCAGAGGTATTGAAGGATCTAGCAAGAGCCGATGAGATCCCCTCACGGGTAAGTGGGGGGTGTTCGAGGTCAAAGCCGGGGTAGGCCACCCCTTGTACTGGCGGTCTCGGTGGGAAGAAGTGGTCTAGTAGAGCTGCATTAATCTTAGTTGGGGAGTCCGCGCCCGGCAGGTCCATAAATCTTTCTTCCTCCCTTCCCATAGTCTCCTTGTTGAATTTCCTGACTGACTGTGTGGTTATCCCGGCCAGGATCTCTTTCCAGTAGTTGGCTTTGGCTTTCTTAATCAACTTGCAGTATCAGTTGCACTGGGATGTTGGTTTTTCTAAGTAGAGTGCGGTGGGATCTCTCCTGTGTGCCTTCGAGGCCGGGCGGTGGGCCTGCCTTACGTGGGTGATTGTCATGTCCCACTATCGCTGAGAGTGAATGGAGACCCTTTTGGTTGAGGTGCAGGCCGTGATTAGCGTTGTTAGTATTAGCATATGCCTTTCCAGCCAGTTGTCTAGATCGAGGTTGGTGGGACGGAGACGTGGGGGCGGGAATGTCAGGTCTTTCATTTTCTCTAAAGCTACCGCCCAGTCTGTCTTATCCCAGTACGGGGTAAGAGGTGGCGTTCTTATAAGAGGTGCTGTAAATATGATGGAGATCGGTAGGTGGTCGGAACCTGTTGCGGGCAGGTGGGTTGACCATGAGTGTAGAGAGGAGGTAAGGGAGGTGTTGGTGAAGGGCAGGTCGATAACTCCGGATCTCGTGTCGTGGTCAAATGGGAACCTGGTGTAAGCTCCTAGGGTGTTGCAGACCTCGAAGCCATTGTCTTGCGCTTGCTCAAAATAGCGGTTGGACATGGAAGGTTCATTCCAGGAGATGGTCCTTAGAGGGTCTGTTTGCTAGTGGTAGATGTTGAAGTCTCCAGCCACAAGTGTAGGAAAGGAATTCGAAGAGAAAGATACAGTTGGGCTGACAGTGCTGTTCCCAGAGGAAGTGCTGACCGTTGAGTACAGGTTGTAGGCCCAAAAGGTGAGTGATGGGAGTGAAAAAGTCCCCGGGGGGAGGAAACATCAATTGCCATAAAATCAGTCTGATCAAAAAAACAAGGAAGTGCTGAAAAAACATTCAAAAAATCTAGGCAAACATACATAGCCACCTCAGGGGGGTTCTTTGTTTGAATGGTGAGGCAAATGATTTAAAAGAAGGAAAAGTAGGAAGCCTGTTGCGGTAGATCGCGGCATCCTGCAGCAGTATAATCTGTGGAGGAGCTTGCAAGATGTGAAAGCTATTAAACAATGAAAGAAACACATCCCAGCTTCCCAGACAGTTATGTGGAATAGAGAAAAGTTGCTTAAGCGATGAGGGGGGAGGTGGCCCTATGAGCGAGGTGCAGGAAGAGTCCTCCACCTTTATGCATCTGTGATGGGGTCTTCAGAGGAAAATGCATTGGCCAACGTGGGGGGTAGGCTGACTCGTTTAGGTATCAGTGCCTCAAAAAAAGAATTTGTTTTTTTTGCGGTTTTTTTTATATCATATATTGCTTGTTAGGTACCAGAACGTGCATGCAGCGTAAGCTAGGGCAAAAAGAAAACCTTAATTCCAAACAAACAAGCAAAAGGAAACGGTGGCACAAATCTCCAAAATGACAAAGCCGTCACAAGCACCTCCAACGGTGACCACTGAAATCAGTAAAGAAAAACAACAAAATCTCCACATGCAAACAGCCAAGAGAGTTCAGCAAACAAGTATATAAATTATGGCAGAGCAGCAGAGGAGGGAGATTCCTCCCCTGGGGACGAGAGCGGCCTAATCGGCGGCATACGAGGAGGGAACCCGGTACCCGCGGTTCGGATGTAGTTGGGGAGGCCAAGTATGGCAGGAAGTGAGTACCAAACAGGTGACCCTTGGCCGATGTCGGAGACTCCATGGAGGTAGAGTATCGTCTTGTTTGCTTTAGCAGAGCAGTGCAGGATTACGTGGGTGAACATTTCGTCATCGTCCTCACAAGAGGTTATTTTTTACTTTTTTTATTTTTACTAATACTTTTTTTTAAATCATGTATTACTTGTTAGGTACAAGATCGTGCATGCAGCGTAAGCTATGGCAAAAAGACAACCTTAATTCAAAACAAACTAACAAAAGAAACCAGCGGCTCAAGTCTCCAGCTTGACAAATCCGTCATAAGCACCTCCAACGGTGACCATTCAAATCAGTAAGGAAACAACACCTTCTCCGCATACAAGCAACAGGAAAAATAAAAGTTGAATCAAACAAGGATAAAAATCAAAGCAGAGCAGTGGAGGAGGGAACTCCCTCTTCAGGCGGGCGAGAGCAGCCTAATTGGCGGCATTGGGGGGGGGAAACCGGTTCCGGTTGTCCCGATATAATTAGCCAGCCTGATCACAGCTGGAGTTGTAGACCATATAGGTGCGGCGGGACCAACGTTAGTAACTCCATGGAGGTAGAGCGACCTCATGTCAGCCTTAGCCGAGCAATGGAGAATAACGTGGGGGAATGTCGCATCATCTTCCTCACAAAACGTGCACGTCGAGGATGCTCGAGGTTCCTCCCAGGAGTGGTGAGCGGCGAGGTAGCTCTTTCCAGCTCTCATTAGATGTATTCTGCCAGCTGTAAAGCGGTCAAGCCCCATGAAAGCATGTGGCCTCAGCGTGGCTTTGTAGGGGTAGTATCGCGGAGGTGGTGCGCGGTGGAAGCAGTCGGCGAGAAGCTTCTGCCTGAGAGAGGCTTTGAGAGACTTATACGCCGAGGGGAGGGAGGGCATTATTGCCAAACCTGGTTCTAGGTTCGGGTAGGCAGGTGGGAAGGTCTTAGCCTGTGGCAGGATTGGGAGCAGGAGGTGTGCCATTGCATCTATTGGAAGGTGTTTTCTCATAGGTTGTTCAGCTTTGTATTTGCTCCAGCCTAAAGGGATGTAGTTCTGAGTCCGCCTTGCGATGAGGCTGCGATGCGTGGCCCTCCCTGGGTGGGACGTGTATGAGAGGAAGTCTGGGGGGAGCCTGGCTGACGCTGGGTGGTAGGCAGGGGAGGAGCAGGCCAGTCTGAGTACCGCCATCCTTCTGCGATGTGGTATAAGCAGATCAAGGAGAGGAAGGCATGCTTCCACTGTTAGGATAGTTATGGGGGTAGATGTGAAGCAGTTGGTGACCCAAGGCAGCACTCTATTCCATAGGACAGACATCTTGTCCAGAGATGCAAGTGTGGGGGTGAAGAGGTCTGCTCCGTACGTTAGGATGGGGAGGATGCGGCCCATCGCGAGCCTTCAGCACATGTGAGTGGGAATTCCTATCCCAGGTGGGGCGAGCCTTCTGATAGCCGAGAAAGCTCCCGAGGCCATTGTGAGTCGTTTGGTGAAGTGTTTAGTGTTTTCGAATATTGGGGTGAACCAGTATCCCAGCCATCTCAGGCAGGAGGAGGGTGCGAAGACCAAGCCATTCAGGGCTATGCTTAGTTTGGAGACCGTGGACCTGTCTTTGGGTGTCCTCCAGTGGATTAGTTCCCTCTCAGGGATCAAAAAGGAAACTCCAATCCGCGCTGCCCTGCTCCAGAGTAAAGAAAAAACATATTGAAGATGCCTAATATTCCGCCCGTAAGAAGTAGTAAAAACCGTAATTGAAAAATCATCAAGATAGGAAAGAATCACCCCGCGAGGTATAGAAATATGCAATTCAGAAACATATATCTCAAATAACATAGGAGAGACAGGAGATCCTGGGGGCATGCCAACTTCAAAAGGGGCAAACACTCCCGGTGCCCCTTGAAATAACAAGCGGCAAGAGCGGTCCGAGAGAAAAGATCGAACCCAAGCAACCAAATACTTTGTGGCGCCCTTGGCCCTAAGTTTTGCTGTGAGCGTGGAGCATAAAACGTCGTCAAAGCCCCCTTTTATGTCCCGGAACAGGGAGCAGGCTTTGGAGGAGGAGTTCTCTCATGCCCTGACTTCCTGGGTCAGAGCAGCTGATGCAACGAAGGTTGAGAGAGCAGCAAGGGAGACGCATTGATTGGGATTCAGTAGGCCCACTTCTCGGGCTATGAGGGAAAGTCTTGTGGCGACTATCCTTTCCAGTATTTTCGAGATAGTCTCAAGAAGGACTATTATTCGGAAGGAGGAGGGAGTGGAGTAATTCGGCTTACCGGGTTTAGGTAGAACTACCCCTTTAGCCATCTTGAGACTTTTCGGGTGGTGTCTGAAGGCCAGGAGGGGGGCTAGGAGGGACGTTAGTATAGATGGGTTGGTTGCGTGAACTTTCTTCCAGACCCCATATGCTATCTGGTCCGGTCCTGGGGCCGAGGTGTTTGAGGACTTGGCAAGGGCTGCTGAGATCTCTGCTGGTGTAAGCGGGGGGTGTTCCGGGTTGAAACAGCGGTAGGCAATTGTCTGTGTTGGTGGTTTCGGAGGGAAAGATTATTCCAGTGGGACGGCGTTGATCTGTGTTGTGGTGGTGGCGTCGGGAAGCTCGGGAAACCTGTCTGCCTCTCTGCCCATAGCTGCCTTCTTAGCTTTCCAGACTGTCTGTGGTGTCACCCCAGCCAGAAATTCCTTCCAGTAGGTTGCTTTAGCTTTCTTGATCACTTTAAAGTAGCGATTTCGGTGGGACTTGAGCTCCTTCACGGATTGAGGGGTGGGATCCTGTCCATGTTCCCTTGAAACGCGGTGGTGAGCTTGTCTTAGGTGGGTAATTTCCATACTCCACCAAGGCTTTGCATGGATGGTGACTCTCTTGGACGGTGTGCATGTCCTGAGGAGGGTTTTGAGGAAGCGCAAATGCCTCTCTAGCCATTTGTCTAGATCTAGATCAGTAGGATTCGAAGGGAGGGGTGGAAGCGTCATGGATTTCAGTTTTCCTTCAATAGCCAACCGGTCTGTCTTATCCCAGTAGGGCGTTGGAGGAGGTGTACGCAGGAAAGGTGCTGTGAACGTAATTGATATGGGTAGGTGATCCGATCTGGTTTCTGGTAGTGACGTGGACCAAGAGTGCAGAAAATGGGTAAGTGGGGCATTTGTGAAGGCCAGGTCAAGGACCCCAGGCCAGGTGTTATCTTCAAAGGGGTACCTTGTGAAGGCCCCCGTGGTGTTGGAAAGTTCGAAGTCATGATCTTTCACCAGTTCGAAGTAGGGGTTCCAAGTTGGGAATTCATTAGATGAGATAGTCCTTAGTGGGTCGGCTTGGGGGTGGTGTATGTTGAAATCACCTGCCACAAGTGTAGTGAAGGCATTGCGTGGGAAACAAGTACTTGGGCTGACAGTCCTGTTTCCAGAGGAGGTGCCAAGAGTGGAGTATAAGTTGTAGGCTCTAAACCTTGAGTGTTTGGAGTCAAATAAACCCAAAGAGGAATAAACATCAATCGCCATGAAATCAAGCCGATCAAAAAAAGAAGGGAGTACTGAAAAAACATTGAACAAATCCATGCAAACACCTCACAAGAGGTTATACTTCTTTTTTGTACCTTTTTTTTTTATTTCATGTATTACTTGATTAGGGTACAGTCGTGTCTGAAAAGTCTACATACCCCCCACGGCAACGGCACTACCACCACAAATAATAACATTGACTGCACAAAAAAAAAGATTTGAGTACAATTTTAAAACAGATAAAAGTAGAAATAGAAAATAACAGTTTCCTAATGCTACCATTTTGTTTCACTTCCATCTGCATCCAATACAGCCTGAAGTCTCTCAGGCATCCTCTGAATCCACCCATCAAATGTCTCCAGGGGAATGAGGTCCCACTCTTCCTTTGGTGCCTGAAATAATTCCGCAGCACTATGGGGCCTTCTCTCAAGCTTGGAGAATAGCTTTCTGACAGCCCTTTTGAGAATTGCCCAGGCATTCTCAATAGGGTTAAGATCTGAGGAGTTGGGAGGCCAAGCCAATCTTTGACATCCACAGTCCTCCTTCAATTTTTTGTTTTCCAAGCCATTATGCCATGATGCATTATCAGCAGCCATATAGATGGTTTCAGGAGCTCTGCTTATACCTTCTATGAAGGGGATAAGGTATGGCTGGTGGATCTCAGTTGCATATTGGTGACCATTGAGACCAAGTCTGTCTCTTTTGCTAGTCCTGTCCTCCTCAGTTCTCTTCCTCACAAGAATGAGCTCAGTCCTCCCTCCATGCATCATTGCAGCATATACACCTATATTGGTTCTTCCTGACTTAAAACTGGGTTTTAAGTTTTTTTCTTCCAGCTCTTCACCAGCTCTAAGGCTGACCTTCCTTCCAACTGGATTTGGATCATATTCAAAGGTGGCTTCATCCACAAAAACCACCCATTTCCCGGCTCTTCTCCAGCTCCTCCTCACTCTAGCAAACTCCTTTCTCTTCTCCTTTTGTCCTTTTCTTCAAAAAGGCTTTTTCCTAGGTATTCTGAGCTTAAAACCAGCTACACCAGATATCTTGCTAACAGTGTCTTTCCCAAGTCCAATGTTGGCGTTTTGGGTAATGTCTCTTAGTGCAAGATGACACTCAGGATCAATAATATCAAGAATTACCTGCCTTTTGGCATTATTATTATTATTATTATTAATTTTTTTTTTTTTTTGTCATATCATATATTACTTGTTAGGTACAAGAACGTGCATGTAGCATAAGCTATGGCGAAAAGAAAACCTTAATTCCAAACAAGAAAACAAAAGAAACCATCGCCAGAAATCTCCAAAGTGACAAATTAGTCTCAAGCACCTCCTACGGTGACTACTCCAATCAGTAAAGAAACAAATAAAATCGCCCATCGCACACAGCCAAGAAAATCTCATGGAGCAAGTATATAAATATAAACTAGGGCAGAGCAGCAGAGGTGGGAGATCCATCATCTGGGGGCGAAAGTGACTTGATCGGCGGCATGGGAGGAGGGAACCCGGTACCGGTGGTCCAGATGAAGTTTGCTACGCCAATTATAGCGGGGAGAGAAGACCAAATAGGCCAGCCTTGGCCGACGTCGGAGACTCCATGGAGGTAGAGTGTCCTCTTACCAGCTTTAGCTCCGCAGTGTAGGATTGCAAGGGGAAAAGTCGCGTCATCTTCCTCACAAAAGGCGCACCGGGGGGAGGACTCTTGATCGTCCCAAGAGTGGTGTGCGGCCAGGCAGCTCTTTCCAGATCGTCTCTGGTGTATCCACCCGGCTGTGAAGCGGTCGAGCTGGATGAAAGCATGAGGCCTTAGCGAAGGTGTGTATTGGTAGTATCGTGGGGGTGGGGCCAGGTGTATCCAGTCGGCCAGGAGTGTCGCCCTCAGGGAGGCTTTTAGGGATTTGTAGCCCGAGTTCGGAGCGGGCATTGGGGACAACCCTGGTTCTAAGGCGGGGTAAGCAGGGGGGAGAGGCTCGTCCCCACCCAGTATAGGCAAGAGGCGGTGTGTTAGTGAGTCTATGGGATGATGTCTTCTCATAGGTTGTTCGGCCTTATATTGGCTCCAACTTAGGGGAATATAGTTCTGTTTCCTGCCCCCTAGGAGTTCCCGATGCTGGGTCCTTCCTGGGTGGGAGGTGTATGAAGAGAAGTCAGGGGGGAGCCTAGCTGAGGCCGGGTTGTAGGCAGGGGAGGAGCAGGCCAGTCGCAGCGTGGCCATCCTTCTTTTGTGGGGGATCAGCAGGCTAAGGGGCGGGAGGCATGCCTCAATAGCCAGGATGGTAGTGGGGGTCGAGGTGAAGCAGTTCGTCACCCATCGCATCACGGTGTTCCATATGATGGCCATCTTGTCCATTGTGGCCAGTTTTGGTGCGAGGAGGTCGGCCCCGTAAGTGAGGATAGGCAGGATGAGGCCCATGGCCAACCTGCGGCACATGTGAGGAGGAATTCCAATCACTGGGGAAGCGAGCCTCCTGATGGCGGCAAAGGCCACTGCAGCTAGCGTTAGTCTTTTGGTGAAGTGAGTTGTTGTTTCCAGGGTCGGGGTGAACCAGTATCCCAGCCTTCTAAGGCAGGAGGACGGCGAAAAGATGGAGCCATTGAGGGCTATGGGTTGCTTAGAGACCAGGAACCTGTCCTTAGGTGTCCTCCAGTGGATGAGTTCTGTTTTGGGGATTGAAAAGGAAACTCCAATCATCGCTGCCCTGCTCTGAAGCAAAGAAAAAACATATTGAAGATACCTAATATTCCCCCTATAAGAAGCAGTAGCAACCGTAATTGAAAAATCATCAACATAGGAAAATATCTGCCCACGGGGTATGGAAACATGTAATTCAGAAACAAAAATCACAAATAACAAAGGAGAAACAGGAGAACCTAGGAGCGTGCCAACTTGCACCAAGGCAAAAGCCCCGGGGGCCCCTTGGAATAACAAACGGCATGAACGGTCTGTGAGGAACGACCGGACCCAGGCGACCAGATATTTGGGGGAGCCCTTGGCCCTGAGTTTGGCTGCGAGAAGGTTGGAGGAAACATTATCAAATACACCCTTTATGTCTAAGAACAGGGAAGATGCTTGGGAGGAGGGGTCCTGGTATGCCCTGACTTCTTGGACTAGGGCCACCGCGGCATCAAAAGTTGACAGGCCCGCTAATGAGCCACATTGGTTTGGGTTGAGGAGCTCTACTACGCGGGCGATTAGGGAGAGACGAGTAGCAACTACTCTTTGCAATATCTTTGAAAAGGTCTCTAGTAAGACGCTGATTCAAAATGAAGCGGGGGTAGAATAGTCCGGTTTACCCGGTTTTGGTAAGTCGATCCTATTGGCCATCTTGAGGCTCTTCGCGTGGTGTGCGTATGCGAGAAGAGGGGCGAGGAGAGACGTTAGGAGTGAGGGGTTTATTGCGTGGACTTTCTTCCAGACCCCGCAAGGGACTTGGTCTGGACCAGGGGCCCACATGTTGGAAGACCTCGCTAGGGCAGAGGAGACCTCCTCAGGTGCCAATGGTGGGTGCTCGGGGTCAAACCGGGGATAGGCCGCTGATTGTGTGGGGGGTTCAGGAGGGAAGAAATGAGCTAGCAGAGCATCGGTGATCTGGATCGGTGAGTTCGCATTGGGCAGGTTGGGGAATCGGTCCTCCTCTCTTCCCATGCCTGCTTTTTTTGCTTTCCAGACCGACTGCGACATAACTCCGGCTAGGCAGTCTTTCCAATAGTTGGCTTTGGCTTTCTTGATCCCCTTAAAGTATCGATTCCAGTGGGTTTTTTGTTCGTCTAGGGAGGTAGGGGTGGGGTCCTTACGGTGTACCCTGGAGGCGTGGTGGAGGGCTTGTCTTAGGTGTGTTATCTCCATACTCCACCAAGGCTTTAAGTGGATCGATATCTTCTGGGTCGGGGTGCATGATTTGAGAAAAGTAGTGAGGGTGTGCATGTGCCTCTCTAGCCAACTGTCTAGATCGTGGTCAGTGGGGTGGGGACGTGGGGGAGGAAACTTCAAGTCCTTTAACTTCACCGTGATGACTTCCCAGTCCGTCTTGTCCCAGTATGGTGATGGAGGGGCCATTCTCATGAGGGGTGCAGTGAACACGATGGCTATAGGAAGGTGGTCAGAGCCCGTCGCTGGGAGGCGAGTTGACTAGGAGTGTAAAAAGCGTGTGAGGGGGGCGTTGGTGAAGGCCAGGTCTAAAACACCCGGTGTGGTGTTTATGTCGAAGGGGAACCTAGTGTATGCGCCAGGGGTATTGGCAAGGTGGAAACCAGAGTCTATTGCTTTCTCGAAGTAGGGGTTGGAGGTGGAGAACCCGTTCGAAGAGATCGTTCTTAGGGGGTCTCCTTGTGGATAGTGGATGTTGAAGTCCCCGGCCACCAGTGTCGGGAAGGGGCTTCGGGGGAAGCAGGTAAGTAGGTCGACCGTTCTGTTCCCAGAGGAAGTGGCGAATGTGGAGTAAAGGTTATAGGCCCTGAATCTTGAGTGGTCAGAGTCTAAAAGCCCTAGGGGGGAGTACACGTCAATGGCCAAATAATCAGGCCTATCAAAAAAACAAGGAAGCACTGAAAACACATTTAAAAAATCCAGGTAAACATAGGGAGCCACCTTGGGAGGGGTTCCCTGTTTGAATGGCGGGGCAAATGATTTAAAGGAAGCAAACATAGGAAGGCTATTTTTGAAGATGGGGGGTCCTGTAATAGGACTATCTGTGGAGGTGCTTGCAATGACCGAAAGCTATTAAACAATGAAAGAAACACATCCCAGCTTCCCAAACAGTTATGTTGAACAAAGAAAAGTTGCTTAAGTGAGGACGGGGGAGGTGGCCCGATGGGCGAGGTGCAGGAAGAGTCCTCCACCGTTAGGCACCTGTGATGGGGTCTTCAGAAGAGAATGCGTCAGCCCACGGTAGGGGGGGGCCAACTTGTTTCGGTATTGGAGGTTTGAAGAGGTCCATTGGGAGGGCGCGGCCTGTCGATTGCCGAGGGGTTTCGTCTATGCTAGTGTCAGTTTGTTTGCCTTTCCTCTTGGGCGTGGCAGGTCAAGATTCGTCTCCATCTGTATCCATGTGTTCGCCTTCTAGCTGAGAGGGCAGGTTGTCCCTGGCTGGTGGCTTGAGTCGGGAGGGGCAGTCAATGTTGCTGAGTGGTCCCCAGAGCAGTTGGGGCATCTGAGGGGAGAGGCAGGGCAGCAGGCCGCTACCGCCTTCAGGTGGCCGTCCTGGGAGCATGTTGGGTTCGTACATCGTTGCGTCGACCTGGGGTGGGAGCCTGAGCACGGCGGGCAGACTGTGGTGTTTTCTTTGCACATGGGTGCGGGGTGTCCGAAGTTCCCGCATTTCCGGCATTGCATGGATCAGCTTTTGGAGTGGCATACATCCACTTTGCGGGGCTTGGAGTAGAGGTAGATAGTCCTTNAGTGGCATACATCCACTTTGCGGGGCTTGGAGTAGAGGTAGATAGTCCTTTCTATCTTCACAACGTCAGTAGGGGGAACAGACACCACTATGGAGGTCGAGTTCTTGGTACCCCTTATTTCGGGGTTCGGCTGGAGGTATCTTGCAGAGAAGATTGTCATCCCTGTCATGTTCAGAATAGAGTTCCCCAATTCAGAGCGAAGCTCTTCTTGGTCGTGTGGGAGGAAGGCAGTAGGCAGTCCGTGTATGGCCAGCTGTACTTCCTTTGGTGCCAGCCTGAAGGGCCTGAAAGGGTTGTCCCCAACTCGGAATTCCTTGCTGAACCTTGCTGCAAGGGCTTGGTAGTAGGGGGAGTAGGAGGTGGCAGGTGTCTACAACGAGCGGGCCATGAGTGTGAGAGCACCTCGGGCGTTCACTGAGGCACTAAAGCATAGGGGGTGTGGGCAGTTTGCCTCCCTGAGAACTTGGGCGGCTATGTCTGGTGCTGCTGCAGCTATCCTGAGGGCATCGGCATGGGGTAGGGGGGTCTCCCGCAGTGAAAAGAATCTTCTGTCAGCTGCTGGAAGGGGGGGTGGCCCTCTAACTGAGGGGCCTGCATCCCTTGACGATGCAACTTGGGCGGCAGAGGCGGAGGCCTGGCCTCCTTCTTTCGTCCTTTTTGACTTCCTTCCTCCAGCCTGCTCTTGCGGGGCAGCAGCCTGGGTATAGGTGGATGGTTTGGGTTTTGCCTTACTGAGGGCCTGGTTAAGTGACGGTTCCAGGTGGCCAGGTGTGAAGGGGTAGGCACTGTACTTCCCTTCATGGAAGGCCTGGGCTTCCCATGAGCGTGGGTATTTAACGGCGTAGGCTTTTGGATGACTATACCACTTCTCAGTGGCGGTGTCGTAGCGAGGGATGTCAGAGTCGAAGTCATCCACCGGGGTGGTTGCTGAGACCGATGGGGCCGCAGAACCCTTCCCCGATTGTTTGGTTTGTCTCCCTACCTGGGGCTGTTGTCCGGCCAAGGTTGGTTTTGCGGAGAGGGATGCCACCACTCGTGATAAGAGGTCGGCTACAGTGCATTGGATAGAGGCAAGGGAAGGACTTGTGTTGGTATGGGAGTGTTGTGGCGCAGGGGCAGGGGTGTCCAGCTTGCTTTCAAGGAATCCTGTTGTGGGGTGGAGGGCTGCTATTCGCTCTAGTGCAGCCATCAGCAGGGGGAGGATAGATGCTTCTCCTGCCCAGAGGCTACTGAGATCAGCGTCCCAGAGCCTGGGGAAGACATTATTATTATTATTATTATATATCATTGTCTCGCTTATGGAGCCTGAGGCTATGAAGCGGCCCTAACATACAATTTATCAAGGCAACAAACTTGCCCATCCAGAAATCCCATCTCCTAAATGGTAGTGTCAACTTTTGAATGGGCACCCGCGGCCAAAGCACAAACAACAGCAACAAGTAAAGAAATTCTCCTATCTGCCTAAAGCCTAACAAATAAAGGAAACACCAGCAATTGAAACCTAAGCTGCCCTGTTCCTCCTGTCAGTTGCTGCCTGGTGTGCGTGAAGGTAGGTGGGGCACTCCTTGGAGGTGGCCAGGTGATTGTTGCCACAGTTGAGGCAAAGGATGGTAGTATGGAGGCACGGCTTGCCTTTAGTGGGACCGTCTGATCTGCCGCAAGTGTGGAGGTGGGCTGGGTGTTCATGAGAACAGATAGCACAGTGGGGGGCTTTGGTACATTGAGAAGGATGGTGACCGAATTCAAGGCATCTGGAGCATTGGGTGTCAGGGCCAAAGGAGAGATAACGCTGCACTTTGAGCTTCCTGCCAAAGAGTGAGAGGCCTCTGCTGTGGGCTTTTTCTGTAGAGTCCTTGCCGGCAATGGTGAGAACCATGGCTGATGCTGCCTTGTTCTGACGTTGGGCTTCAGTGGTGAGCCACCTGGGAGGGCGGGGAAGGTGGGTGCCTGGGTTGAAGGTTTCAACCTGAGCTTGGACGGTAGGAAAGGTAACAGTAGTGGGAATGCCAGGGATGATGACCTTTTGCCAGACCTCATCCTTTCTGAGGCCGTTAGCAGCAGGTATGGTGGCTCTGATAGCCTCCTCAATGTCAAAGTGGTGGTTTTTGAGTATGGTAGAGGCAGGTGTGTTGTCTTTTGTAATAAGGAGGATATTGTGGTTGGGGGTGAATTCAATGTTGGATACCAGTTGTTTCTTGATGGCTGTGTTGACAGCATCGCGTATGGCAAGGCAGTTGGTGTCTTCTGGGAGTGTTGTTCCATCTCTTTCAACCACAATCGTACGGTCGCGTTTGGTGAGGAGAGATGAGGGGCTAGTTTTCTTTGGTAGGGGTGTTGTAGGTTTGACAGGGAGGCCTTTAGAAGCCTTTTGGGCCCCGGTTTGCATGGTAGGAGGTGGGGGTAGGGTGGATTGGTGGCTGGTTGATGGTTGTTGTTTGAGCTGTTGGGACGGGAGATGCGCAACTTGGTTGGTGAGATTGGTAACCATAGCTTTCAACCCTTCTGTATCTCAGATGTGGCGGTCCTGGACAACACGCATGTGTTTCTCCAAGGCAGAATGCGTGATTTGGACAACCTTGTATCTGGCTATCATGGAGTTGAGGTTGTTTCTGAGTTGGATGACATGAGTGGTGACGGAGTCTGATCCTGTGTCTTCCTCTTCTGAGAGGTGGACAGCAGTGCCGACTGTGTGGACAGGTGATGGAGTATCCTCAGCCATCTGAGTATCCTCAGGCGAGGCTGGGTTTTGGGAAGAGGAGGGCTGAAAAGGGGGTGCAAGAGGATTTGCAGCCCCCTTACCTTTGCCTTTGCTTCTGGCAGACATCAAAGGTGATGGAAAGCGTGACTCAGTTGATAGAGGTGATGGAAAACAAATAATAAAGGATGATTTGTCTGTAAAAGGTCTTTGAAGTGGATGGGGAAGCGGTGAGATTTGGTTGTTGACCAATGAGGTGGAGTCTCGGAGAAAGATTTGGTGTGGGTTTTTCTTACGCTGTGGTTGTAGCGGCAACGGAGTCTTCCTGGGGAAGACATCTCTGTTGGTAGCGAGGTGGGAAGTGGTGTGGTTGTAAATTTCCCTGAGGAGCGGTAGGTTGGGATCAAGGGGGCCTACAGAGGAGGACCTTGAGACATTCTGGGGGAGTGAGGATTGGATTTGGGCAGCAGGTGCCAGTTGGGGTGCAGTAGGGACTTGAGGGGACCTCCGAGCGTAGGGGCGGGCATGGTCTGAGGTGCGGGACTCTGGGCGCGAGGCCCTAGCAGTGTAGTGAGTCATAGCAGAGGCTATGAGTCAGGTGAGGGGTAATTTTCTTTTTTTTTCTTTTTTTTTCTTCTTTTTTTTTTAAATCATATATTGCTTGTTAGGTACAAGAACATGCATGCAGCGTAAGCTATGGCAAAAAGAAAACCTTAATTCCAAACAAACAAACAAAAGAAACCATCAGCTCAAATCTCCAAAGCGACGAATCCGTCGCAAGCACCTCAAACGGTGACCACTCAAAATAGTAAAGAAAAAGTCAACAAACTTCCCGCGTAAAACACAAAAGAAATTCATGAACAGCAAAGTAAAGCTCAATTCAGGGCAGCAGGGGGAGGAGGGTCCTCCTGGGGAGGTGAGAGCGGCCTAATCGGCGGCATGGGTGGGGGGAATCTGGTACCAGTAGTGCGGATATAGTTGGCGAGGCCAATGATAGCTGGAAGTGAAGACCAAATTGGTGAGCCTTGGCCAATATCAGAGACCCCATGGAGGTAGAGCGTCCTTTTATCAGCTTTAGCCGAGCATTGTAGTATTGCGTGGGCAAACGTCTCGTCGTCTTCCTCACAGAAATTGCATAGGGTGGAAGACTGGGGGTCGTCCCAGGAGTGGTGTGCGGCCAGGTAGCTTTTCCGGGCCCTGCCTTGGTGTATTCGGCCCGCTGTAAAGCGGTCGAGGCCCATAAAGGCGTGTGGTTTTAGCGTGGCCTTGTATGGGTAGTGGAGAGGGGGAGGGGCCAGGTGGATCCAATCTTCTAGGAGCTTGTTCCGCACTGAGGCCTTGAGAGCTATGTAATTCGTTGGGGTGGGAGGTAGCAGAGTCAGTCCTGGCTCCAGGGCTGGGTAGGCAGGTGGGAACGTTGTGGTATGTCTCATAGCCGGTAGCAGGAGGTGCGCCAGTGAGTCGATAGGCAGGTGTCTCCGCATGGGCTGTTCAGCCTTATACTGGCGCCAGCCGAGGGGGATGTAGTTCTGGGTTCTCCCCCGGACTAGCTCTCTGTGCACGAGTCTGTCCGGATGGGTGGTGTAAGAGGGGAAATCTGGGGGGAGCCTAGCTGCCGCTGGGTTGTAGGCAGGGGAGGAGCAGGCTAAACGAAGCGCGGACATCCTTCTCCGATGGGTGACCAATAGGTCCAGGGGGGGGAGGCAGGCCTCAATGGCCAGAATGGTCGTTGGGGTTGAGCTGAAGCAGTTGGTTACCCATCTCATGACTTTGTTCCAGAGGACCGACATCTTGTCCATCGTGGCGAGTGTTGGTATGAGGAGGTCAGCTCCATACGTGAGGATAGGAAGGATGAGGCCCATGGCAAGCCTTCGGCACATGTGGGGGGGCATTCCCACCCCAGGGGGCGCAAGCCTCCTAATAGCAGAAAAGGCCCCAGAGGCCATTGTGAGGCGTTTAGTGAAGTGTGTAGTCGTTTCCAGGGTGGGGGTGAACCAGTATCCCAGCCACCTCAAGGAGGAAGAAGGCAAAAAAACAAAGCCGTTCAGAGCTATTGGTTGGTTGGAGATTGGAGACCTGTCCTTAGGCGTCCTCCAGTGTATCAGTTCCGTCTTGGGGATCGAAAAGGAAACTCCAATCCGTGCTGCCCTGCT
>JACCEG010000115.1:216301-272551 GCA_014065205.1 Tuber brumale | reverse complement strand
GGTGGGTTGAAGGGGGCTGCAAAAGGGTTTGCACCACCCCTCCCTCTGCCCCTACGTCTATTAGACATCAGAGGGTTGGGAAATGGGACTCAGTTGATAAAGGTGATAAAACACAAATGAGGGGGGATGATTTGTGGTTGAAAAGTCTTTAAAGTGAAAGGGTGAAGCGGTGAGGAATGGTTGTCAACCAATCAGGTGGAAGCTCGGCAAAAAATTTGCTGTGTTTTTTTCTTTCGCTGTGGTTGTAATGGCAACGTAGTCTCACCCCTCCTCCATACTTCCTCGGTGCGATCGGCTGGCACCCTACTGCTACCAAAGGCTGGCAACCTACTGCTACCCCCCACCTTAGCTGGCACCTTACTGCCATCTACACTTCCTGCTGGTCTCGGGCCAGTACCACCCCCCCTAGCTGGTACCTTACTACCACCTCTTCCTGGTCCGCACTCTGTTTGCTGGCCCCCCCAGCCGGTCTGGATTTCTGGCAGACCTCTGGGGTTCTTGGGCCCTGCCACATGCCTTCCTTGGGCTTCGTTTGGGTTTCTGCTGCCTTTGTTTCCCTTGCCCCTGTTGCCAAATCTATCAGACATAAGGTACATTCGCCCGCTTAGTGCTCAGGGCCGGTTCTACGATAGCGATCTCAATATATCTGACTAGCTTAGGCCATTATGGTGTTCCTTCGGGTTCGGTTTATGGGTTTTCATTGGTTTGGGGTTTTCCTTCTGTTGTTTTGGTTGGTTTACTGTTGGGGTTTGGGATTTCTCTTATGTCGCGCGTCGGTGGAGGTTTTTTGGTTCCTGTATACTTTAGCGGTTGTTGTTAGGGGGAGTTTTTTACACCGACTGGCCTTGTAGTTTGACGTTTTTTCTTCATCCTTTCTGAGCCGGGTCTGGGGTGGAGGTTTAGGTCTACATAGCTTGCGCTGACGTGACCTTGTTCCTTAATACTCTATAAATACCGCTTAAAAAAAAAAAAAGCAGAAAAAAAGAAAAATAAAGCCCTCCTCCAACCCAACATCGCCCGCAGGGACATCATCCGCCACCCAGTTGATCCCGGAGGCCCGGCAAATCCCAATGCCCCCAGAACCAGCCCACATGTAAACACCGCAGCCGGAACAAAAATCCTCAGGATCCAACGCTGGCGCCACATCATCCACCACATCCGGCACAATTTCAGCCGCCAGTACCAAATTCTCCACCACGCGCACCCCATGGCACAACCCGCCAGCAATATAAGCAGCCCCACAGAAGTTGAAGGGCATGGCCGGGACAACAACCGGCACATCCATCACTGACAGGTCAACCCAGGGCTCTGGCAACACAGCCTCAGGCTCCTGCGAGGAAGCCACCCCACCCAACAGCGCACCAACAGGCCCCAAAGGGACCACGACGCGTTTCACCACCCCCGACAACCCAGTATCAACCACCAGGGAAGCAACAACCAAGGGACGCCAAACAGGCATCCCGCGCGCCACATCAGCCCGCTCCTTCCGACGGCGGTCAGCTAAGCGACGACGCGCAGCCAACCTTCCTCAGGCACGCCCACCCACCACAGGTGCCACAAGCGATACCGGAGGCTCAACCCCCACCAAAGCCACAGGGTCTGCCACCCCCATAGTCACATCCCCAGCCTCCGAGGAAGCCACAGACCCAGCCACAGAGGGCAGCCTCACCACAGGCAACGCCACCTCCCCCTCCAGGAGAGGGCCACATCTTCACCACCCACGAAGGGGGACACTAACAATTCCGACGATGGGCAGGTCATCAGGGCCTCCCGTAAAGAAACAAGCTCCCCCTCCTGCAAGTGCAGGCGTCGGGTGAGCACCGCGATGTGATGTCGGAGGCGAGAAACGTCAGCCTCCAGGGCCAAAGACTTCTCCACAGCCTTAGAAAGCACAACCAACGCCCGAGCAGCGGACGCGGCAGAGGGACCAGAACGACCAGAAACCATAATCACGAACAGTGAAGGTTTCGTGGAAGGGAAGGGGAGATGGAGGAAGTGGAATAAAGTGAAAGCGGGATGAAATCATCTCACTAGACAAAGGTAAAGGCGCGGGAAATTCCACGAAATTAAAGACTTGCAGCTATCGCGGGATAGAATCAAGGGACCGTGATTGGCCGAAGGGTAAAATGTGACAGCACACAAGAGTTTTTGCACGTGCACTTTTTTCTTGTCGCCGTGGTTGTAATGGCAATGGAGTCGCCTTTTGGCATCAGTATTCTTGGTTGGTCTACCAGCTCTAGGGGTATCAAGCGTGTTTCCATCTCTGGATTGCGCATTTTTGACCACGGTTTGAACAGTTGACTTGGAGAGGTTCATAAGTTTTGAAATTTTACCATACCCCATATTAGTATGTTTATATAGGGTATATATTTCCTTCTTCTGGTCTTCTCTGAGGGTTTTGGAGTGTGGTGGTGCAATAGTAGGGGGGGTGATGCGGAGGTGATCGGTGGTTGCGTCGTTACCAAGTGGGGTACGTAGAGATTGCAGACACGACTGTACAAGAACGTGCATGCAGATTAAGCTATGGCAAAAAGAAAACCCTTAATTTCAAACATCCCTCCCCACGCCAGGTAAAAGCCATCCGTCCCCAGCCCCTCTGGTATGGAGACCACCGCACATCTCACCCCCAGCCAGACCCATCCCTACCTCGCAAGCAAACTGGGAGAATAAGAGAAGCCCAACCAAAAACAAGCAGGAAACATCAGGAAAAACCCCCGGGGAAATCACGGCCAGAAGGCACAAAAGAAATCAATTAATATCCCAAATCGCACCCCCTATAGGGATGACTAGCCAAAAGATGGAAACTGGGGCGGTAACGCCTCACCCGGGGTGGGCTCACGAGGAGGTATGAAGGTAGGTGTCGGCCTTGTCACCTAGGAAAAGGATTGTTGGGCAGAAGCGGCAGCTCCACCTGCAAGCCCTGACGCGAGGTAGCAGTAAGGTGCCAGCTAGGGTTGGGTTGTTGCCGGAGAAAGTCCAGCAGAATAGGGGTAGCAGTAGGATGCCAGCTAGGGAGGCAGTAAGATGCCAGCTTATGTGGGGGTGCCGGTGCAAAATGCGCGAAGAGTGAAGACGGCAGTAAGATGCAAGCTGTCAGGTAGCAGTAGGGTGCCAGCCAAGGTGTGGTGTTGCGGTAGGGTTCCAGCCGATCGCAACCATAGGGAGTGCAGGATGAAGGCATCTGTCCTTAAGGGACAAAAAGGCTGTCGGTATCGTGTTCGTGTCCTTCTAGGCGGCCTCCAGCAGGCCCCAAACAAAGACAGCTATTTTACCACGTCTCTCATGTAGTCCCTTGTTCTCAGAGAGATAGCGTCACTATAGTGGATGGGATACCACCAGCTGAAGCGATGAGTGAGGAAGGAGGGTGGCGAAATCGACCGTGGCCTATTGAGGAAACCGGACACATCTGCTCCAGTTTCTTTAGGTGGAGGGATACAGGAAACCCGTGTAATCGCGTACCGCAAACCGTAATCCTAGCCGTCTGCCAAGATGAAGAAAGAGTTGTAGCCGACAGTGCTGATGCCAAGCGAAGCGAGAGTAAAGGCGGGGTAGAGAGGTTTCTGGACCTCGTGAGATGCCAGAGGAGAGGATAGAGTATCCTAGGGGGGTAGACCCACAGGGAAAGGGATGGGGAGACAAGCTCGAAGTCTAAAATGATGGATAGAGATCGCCTACACCTCCCTCAAGGGGAGGGTGGAGATCGAAAAGTGGTGATAGTTTGGTGTGGTGTTGTGTCTATCCCAAATAGGAAATAAATTCCAATCACCGGAGGTATAGAGGAGACGGAGGATGCCTCACAAGAGGTTATTTTTATTTCTATTTTTATTCTTTTTGTATTTCATATATTACTTGTTAGGTACAAGAACGTGCATGCAGCGTAAGCTATGGCAAAAAGAAAACCTTAATTCCAAACAAACAAACAAAAGAAACCAGCGGCCCAAATCTCCAAAATAACAAATTTGTCATAAGCACCTCCAACGGTGACCACTCAAATCAGTAAAAAAAGGAAAAAGGTTCTCTACGCCAACACAGCAAAGAAAATCTGATAAAGTACGCATATAAATTAGGGCACAGCAGCAGAGGAGGGAGATCCTTCTCCAGGGGGCAGAAGTGGCCTAATTGGCGGCATAGGAGGAGGGAACCCGGTACCTGTGGTTCGGATGAAGTTTTCTAGGCCAATGATGGCGGCGAGTGAAGACCAGATAGGTGAGCCTTCGCCGCTTTCAGAGTCTACACGGAGGTAGAGTAACCTCTTTTCAGCTTTAGCCGAGTAGTGTAGGATTGCGTGGAGAAACATTTCGTTATCTTCCTCACAAAAGGTGCACAGGGGGGAGGACCCTTGGTCGTCCCAGGAGTGGTGAGCGGCCAGGTAGCTCTTTCCAGATCATCCCTGGTGTATCCGCTTGGCTGTGTAGCGATCGAGACCCATAAAAGCGGGAGCCTTAGCGAGGGCCTGTATCGGTGGTAGCATGGAGGTGGGGCCAGGTGCATCCAGTCAGTCTGGAGTTTCCCCCTCTGGGAGGCTTTCAGGGATTTGTAGGCCAAATCCATTTGTGGGCATTGTGGACAGCCCTGGTTCTGAGGCGGGGTAGGCTGGGGGGAGGAGCTCTTTCCCCCTCATCATAGGCAGGAGAAGGTGTGCTAGTGAGTCAAGCGGGAGATGTCTTCTCATGGGTTGTTCGGCCTTGTATTGGCTCCAATCCAGGGGAATGTAGTTCTGCTTCCTGATCCCTCGGAGTTCGCGATACTGAGTACTTCCACGGCGGGAGGTGTATGAGGAGAAGTCAGGGGTGAGCCTAGCCGAGGCTGGGTTGTAGGCAGGGGAGGAGCAGGCCAGTCGCAGTGCGGCCATCCTTCTCTTGTGTGGGATCAGGAGGCTAAGGTTCGACAGGCATGCCTCAATGGCCAAGATGGTAGTGGGGGTCGAGGTGAAGCAGTTTGTCACCCAGCGCATCACTTTGTTCCAAATGACAGCCATCTTGTCCATAGTAGCTAATGTTGGTGTGAGGAGGTCGGCCCCGTATGTCAGGATCGGCAGGATGAGGCCGATAACCAGCATGCAGCCCATGTGAGGTGGGATCGCAATCCCTGCAGGAGCGAGCCATCTAATGGCGGCAAAGGCGCCCGAGGCCATTATTAGTCTATAGTGAAGTGGGTGGTTGCTTCAAGGGTAGGGGCGAACCATTATCCCAGCCATCTAAGGCAGGGAGATGGGGCGAAGACCGAGCCATTAAGGGCTATGGGTAGGTTAGAGACTGGGGATCAGCCCTTGGGTGTGCTCCCATGGACAAGTTCTGGTTTAAGGATAGACAAGGAAACTCCAATCATCGCCGCCCTGCCCTGAAGCAAAGAAAAAACATATTGTAGAGACCTAATATTCCCCCTGTAGGGAGCAGTAGAAACCATAATTGAAAAATCATCCACATAGGAAAAAATCACCCCTTGGGGTATGGAAACACGCAATTGAGAAATGTAAATCACAAATAACAAAGGAGAGACAGGAGAGCCTTGGGGCGTGCCAACCTGCACAGGGGCAAACACCCCGGGTGCACCTGGGAACAACAAATGGCATGAACGGTCTGTGAGGAACGATCGGACCCAGGCAACCAGGTACTTGGGGGTGCCCTTGGCCCTGAGTTTGGCTGCGAGGAGGTTGGAGGAGATATTATCAAATCCGCCCTTTTTGTCTAAGAACCGGGAAGATGCTGGGGAGGAAGGGTCTTGACGTGCCCTGACTTCTTGGACTAGGGCCGCCGCAGCAGCGAAGGTTGAGAGGCTGGCTAGTGAGCCGCCCTGGTTTCCGGTGAGGACCCCTATTTCCCGGGCGATTACGGAGAGATGAGTAGCTACCACACGTTCTAATATCTTTGAGAAGGTTGCGAGTAGGACGATGATCCTAAATGACGCCCAGGTAGAAGAGTCCGGTTCGCCTGGTTTTGGTAGGACAATCCCAGGGGCCATCTTGAGGCTTTTCGGGTGGTGTTTGTTGGCGACAAGAGTGGCGAGGAGAGACATTAGGAGTGTGGGGTTTATTGCTTGGACTTTCTTCCAGACCCCATAAGGTACTCGGTCCGGACCAGGGGCTGAAGTGTTGGAAGATCTCGGTAGAGCAGAGGAGACCTCCTCAGGCGCCAATGGTGGGTGCTCGGGGTCAACGCGGGGGTACGCAACTGATTCTGTGGGGGGTTTGGGTGGGAAGAAGGGAGCTAGGAGACCCTCGTTAATCTGGAGTGGTGAATTTACCCTGGGTAGGTCGGGGAAACGGTCTTCCTCACTTCCCATGGCGGCTTTTTTTGCTTTCCAGACCATTTGCGGTGTAACTGCAGCTGGGAAGTCTTTCCTGCAATTGGCTTTGGCTTTCTTAATCGCCTTGAAGTATCGCTTTCGATGGGCTTTGAGTTCCTCCAGGGTGAGTGGGGTGCGGTCCTTGCAGTGTACCCGCGAAGGGCGGTCGTGGGCTTGTCTTAGGTAGGTTGTATCCATACTCCACCAAGGTTTTGGGTGGATTGAGATCTTCTTGGTTGTGGTGCATGATTTGAGAAGAGTGGTGATTATTATTATTATTATTATATCTCATTACGCTTATGGAGCCGCAGCGGCTATGAATCTAACAAACATACAAAAATTACACCACGCAAGGGTGCCAGTCAGATATCCCGTCTCATATGGAAAGGTAGCAACGTTCGAGTAGGCCAGCTGATGAGCCATAATGACAAACGGAAATCCTCCAAGCCGCCAGATGCCTAACCAATATAGGAGAAAAAAGTAATATCCCTAAACAGCCCTGTTCCTTCTCGCAGTTGCCATTTGGTGTGCCTTAAGGTATGTGGGACATTCCTTAGAATTAGCCTGGTGGGAGTCGCCACAGTTGACGCATTCGATAGTGGTGTGCAAGCATGCTTTGCCCTTGGTAGGACAATCTGATCTGCCGCAGGTGTGGAGGTGTGCTGGATGTTCCATGGAGCAGATGCTGCAATGCTGGGTACCGGTACACTGAGAGGGGTGGTGGCCAAAGGCCAGGCATTTGGTGCATTGGTTGTCAGGTCCAAAGGACAAGTAGCGTTGCACTTTGAACTTCTTCCCAAGTAGTGAGAGGCCTCTGCTGAGGGCTTTGTCTGTGGAGTCTTTGCCGGCAATAGTGAGGACCATAGCTGATGCTTCTTTATCCTGACGTTGGGCTGGGGTGGTGAGCCATCTTGGAGGGTGTGGGAGGTGTGTGCCTGGGTTGAACTCTTCAATTTCAGACTGAATGGTGGAGAAGGTGGAAGAAGTGGGGACGCCGTGGAGGATGACCTGGTGCCAGATTTCATCTTTTCTGAGGCCAATGGCTGCTGGGATGGTGGCTCTGATTGCTTCCTCAATGGCAGAACGATGCGCTTGGAGGACAGAGGTGGCAGGTGTGTTATCATTGGTAAGGAGGAGGACATGGTAGTTGGTGGTGATTTCAATTGTTGCAATAAGAGGTTTCATTATTGCATTGTTGATTGCATCGCGGATGGTGAGGGGGTTGGTCGTATCAGGTAGGATAGAGCCATCTCTTTCAATGACAATGGTACGGTCGCGTTTAGTCAAAACAGCTGGGGTTGAAGTTTTGGCTGGTGGAGTAGTAGAGGGTTTGCCTGGGACTCCTCTGGCAGCTTTTTGGGCCCAGGTTTGTTGTAGTGGAGGAGCATGCAAGGTAGTTTGTTGTGGTGGGGGGGGTTGTTGGTGGAGAAGCTGGTACTGCAGGTGTTCAACTTGGAAGGTGAGGTGCGCAACTTGATCTTGAAGAGTTTGGACATCTGTAATATGGCGTTCTTGAATCACCATGAGGTGTTTCTACAAGGCCTGGAAGCCTTCTTCAAGGTGTTGAGTGCGAAGTAAAGAGCCAAGGCTGGTGTTGGAGATGCCTTCAGCCAAAGGTCTTGGTGAAAATGTAGGGATGGAAGGGTTTTCTTCTGTAGAGGTGGTAGAGGCGGGAGCAGGCACAGTCTGGACTGGGGAGCCTAGGTCTTCTTCCATGCGTGTGTCCTCAGGCGAGGCTGGGTTGGGAGGTGGGATGGGTGGGTTGAAAGGGGCTGCAAAGGGGTTTGCACCACCCCTCCCTCTGCCCCTATGTCTATTAGACATCAGAGGGTTGGGAAATCAGACTCAGTTGATAAAGGTGATAAAACACAAATGAGAGGGGATGATTTGTGGTTGAGAAGTCTTTAAAGTGAAGGGGTGAAGCGGTGAGGAATGGTTGTCAACCAATGAGGTGAAAGCGTGGCAAGAAATTTGGTGTGGTTTTTTCTTTCGCTGTGGTTGTAACGGCAACGGAGTCAGAAGAGTGGTGATTATTATTATTATTATATCTCATTACGCTTATGGAGCCGCAGCGGCTATGAAGCTAACTAACATACAAAAAGTACACCACGCAAGGGTGCCGGTCAGATATCCCGTCTCAAATTGAAAGGTAGCAATGTTCGAGTAGGCCAGCTCATGAGCCATAATGACAAAAGGAAATCCTCCAAGCCGCCCCATGCTTAACAAATATACGAAACAAAAGCAATAGCCCTAAACAGCCCTGTTCCTTCTCTCAGTTGCCGCTTGGTGCGCTTGGAGGTATGTGGGACATTCCTTGGAATTAGCCTGGTGAGAATCGCAACAGTTGACGCATTTGATGGTGGTATGCAGACATGCTTTGCCCTCGGTAGGACAATCTGATCTGCCGCAAGTGTGGAGGTGTGCTGGGTGTTCCATGGAGCAGATGCTGCAATGTTGGGTGCCGGTACACTGAGAAGGGCGCTGGCCAAAGGCCAGGCATTTGGTGCATTGGGTATCAGGACCAAAGGACAAGTAACGTTGCACTTTGAACTGCTTCCCAAGTAGTGAGAGGCCTCTACTGAGGGCTTTATCCGCGGAGTCTTTGCCGGCAATAGTGAGGACCATAGCTGATGCTGCTTTATCCTAACGTTGGGCTGGGGTGGTGAGCCATCTAGGAGGGCATGGAAGGTGGGTGCCAGGATTGAATTCTTCAATCTCAGATTGAATAGTGGAGAAGGTGGAGGATGTGGGGACGCCATGGAGGATGACCTTGTGCCAGATTTCGTCTATTCTGAGGGCAATGGCTGCAGGGATAGAGGCTCTAGTTGCTTCCACAATGGCAGAACGAGGCGCTTTGAGGACTGAGGTAGCAGGTGTGTTATCCTTGGTGAGGAGGAGGACATGGTGGTTGGTGGTGAATTCGATTCTTGCAATAAGAGGTTTCTTGATTGCATTGTTGATTGCATCGCGAATGGTGAGGGGGTTGGTGGTATCAGGTAGGATAGAGCCATCTCTTTCAATGACAATGGTACGGTCGCGTTTGGTCAAAACAGCTGGGGTTGAAGTTTTGGCTGGTGGAGTGGTAGAGGATTTGACTGGGACTGCTTTGGTAGCTCTTTGGGCCCAGGTTTGTTGTTGTGGTGGGGCGGGCAAGGTGGTTTGTTGTGGTGGGGGGGGTTGTTGGTGGTGGAGTTGGTACTGCAGGTGTTCAACCTGAGAGGTGAGGTGCGCAACTTGGCCTTGAAGTGTTTGGATGTCTGTAATATGGCGATTTTGAACCATTATGAGGTGTTTCTGCAGGGCCTGGAAGCCATCTTCAAGGTGTTGAGTACGAAGTGAAATGCCAAGGTTGGTGTTGGAAATGCCTTCAGCCAAAGGCCTTGGTGCATATGTAGGGATGGAAGGATGATCTTCTGTAGAGGTGGTAGAGGCAGGAGCAGGCACAGTCTGGACTGGAGAGCCTGGTTCTTCCTCCATGCGTGTGTCCTCAGGCGAGGCTGGGTTGGGAGGTGGGATGGGTGGGTTGAAGGGGGCTGCAAAGGGGTTTGCACCACCCCTCCCTCTGCCCCTACGTCTATTAGACATCAGAGGGTTGGGAAATGGGACTCAGTTGATAAAGGTGATAAAACACAAATGAGGGGGGATGATTTGTGGTTGAAAAGTCTTTAAAGTGAAGGGGTGAAGCAGTGAGGAATGGTTATTAACCAATGAGGTGG
Source organism: Tuber brumale (assembly GCA_014065205.1). Taxonomy (NCBI): domain Eukaryota; kingdom Fungi; phylum Ascomycota; class Pezizomycetes; order Pezizales; family Tuberaceae; genus Tuber; species Tuber brumale. The sequence goes on along the minus strand of JACCEG010000115.1, from coordinate 262,550 downwards.
AAGCTCGTCAAGAAATTTGGTCTGGTTTTTTCTTTCCCTGTGGTTGTAACGGCAACGGAGTCTAGAAGAGTGGTGAGGGTGTGCATGTGTCTTTCTAGCCAGTTGTCTAGATCGAGGTCGGTGCGGTGGGGCCGCGGTGGAGGAATCTTCAAGTCTTTCAATTTTTCCATGATAACTTCCCAGTCTCTCTTGTCCCAGTATGGTGATGGAGAAGCCATTCTCATGAGGGGTGCGGTGAACATGCTGGCGATAGGGAGGTGGTCTGAGCCTCTTGCTGGGAGGCGGGTCAACCGTGAGTGCAAAAAGCGTGTGAGGCGGGCGTTGGTGAACGCCAGGTCTATAACACCTGGTCTGGTGTTGTTGTCGAATGGGAACCTAGTCTATGCTCAGGGGGTATTGGAGAGGTGGAAACCGGAGTCTATTGCCCACTCGAAGTAGGGATTGGAGGTGGGGAACTCGTTCGAGGATATCGTTCATAGGGGGTCTGCTTGTGGATGGTGGATGTTCTAGTCCCTAGCCAGCAGTGTGGGGAAGGAATTTTGGGGGAAGCAAGTAACTGGGTCGCCTGTTCTGTTCCCGGAGGAAGTGGCAACTGTGGAGTAAAGGTTATAGGCCCTGAAGCGTGAGTAATTAGAGTCAAAAAGCCCTAAGGGGGAGTACACATCAATGGCCATAAAATCAGGCCTATCAAAAAAACAAGGAAGTACTGAAAACACATTTAAGAACTCCAAATAAACATAAGTGGCCACCTTGGAGGGGGTTCCTTGTTTGAATGGCGGAGCAAATAATTTGAAGGAAGCAAATATAAGAAGCCTATTTTTGTAGACGGGGGGGTCCTGTAATAGGAGTTTCTTTTTGCCATACTCTTTTTTTTTCTTTTTTTTTTTTTTTTTTTTTTTTTTTTTTTTTTTTTTTTTTTTTTTTTTTTTTTTTTTTTTTTTTTTTTTTTTTTTTTTTTTTATTGTAATTTTTTTTTTTTTTTTTTTTTTTTTTTTTTTTTTTCTTCTTTTTTTCTTTTTTTTCTCTCTTTTTTTAAATAATATATTACTTGTTAGGTACAAGAATGTGCATGCAGCGTAAGCTATGGCAAAAAGAAAACCTTAATTCCAAACAAACAAACAAAAGAAACCAGCGGCACAAATCTCCAGGTTGACAAATTCGTCATACGTACCTCCAACGGTGACCTCTCAAATTAGTAAAGAAAAAAACGACACCTTCTCACACCAACAGCTCAAAAGGAAATCATTCCAACAAGGATAAAAATCAAAGTAGAGCAGTAAAGGAGGGGGATCCGTCTTCAGGGGGGCGAGAGTGGCCTAATTGGCAGCATTGGAGTGGGAAAACCAGTTCCGGTTGTCCGGATTTAATTTGCTAGCCCGATCACGGTTGGACTTGTAGACCATATAGGTGTGGCGGGACCAGAGTCAGTAACTCCATGGAGGTAGAGCGACCTCATGCTGGCTTTAGCCGCGAAGTGGAGGATGGCGTGGGGGAATGTCTCATCCTCCTCCTCGCAGAACGTGCACGTCGAGGCTGCTAGAGGCTCCTCCTAGGAGTGGTGAGCGGCGAGGTAGCTTTTTCCAGCCCTCATCGGGTGTATTCTGCCAGTTGTGCAGCAGTCAAGTCCCATGAAGGCGTCGGGCCTAAGCGTGGCTTTATAGGGGTAGTATCGGGGGGGTGGTGCTTGGTGGAGCCGGTTTGCGAGAAGATTCTGCCTGAGAGAGGCCTTGAGAGACTTATACGCCGAGGGGAGGGAGGGCATTATAGCCAGACCGGGTTCCAGAGTTGGGTAAGCTGGTGGGAAGGTCTTGGCCTGTGGTAGGATTGGGAGCAGGAGGTGTGCCATTGCATCTATCAGGAGGTGTTTTCTCATGGGTTTTTCAGCTTTGTATTGGCTCCAGCCCAGAGGGATGTAATTTTGAACTCGCCCCTTGAGGAGGCTTCGATTAGTGGCCCTCCCTGGGTGGGACGTATATGAAGGGAAGTCTGGTGGGAGCCTGGCAGACGCCGGGTTGTAGGCAGGAGAGGAGCAGGCCAGTCTAAGCGCCGCGATCCTTCTGCGGTGAGGTATGAGTAGATCAAGAGGAGGAGGACATGCTTCCACTGTCAAGATAGTAATCAGGGTAGATGTGAAGCAATTCGTGACCCATTGCAACACTCTGTTCCACAGTACAGGCATCCGGTCCACAGTTGCAAGTGCGGGGATGAAGAGGTCGACTCTGTATGTCAGGATGGGGAGGACCAGGCCTATTGCGAGTCTTCGGCACATGTGAGGGGGAATTGCTATTCCAGTTGGGGCGTGCCTTCTAATAGCCGAGAAAGCACCCGAGGCCAGTGTGAGTCGCTTGGTGAAGTGTGTATTCGTTTCCAAGGTTGGGGTGAACCAGTGTCCCAGCCACTTCAGGCAGGAGGAGGGTGCGAAGACTGAGCCGTTAAGGGCAATGGGTAGTTTGGAGACCGGGGACCTGTCTTTGGGTGTCCTCCAGTGGATTAGTTCCGTCTTAGGGATGGAAAAGGAAACTCCAATCCTCGCTGCCCTGCTCTGAAGTAAAGAGAAAACATATTGCAGATACCTAATATTCCCCCTATAAGAAGTACTAGAAACTGTAATTGAAAAATCATCAAGATAGGAAATGGTTACCCCGTGCGGTATGGAAATATGCAATTCAGAAACATAAATCGCAAATAACAAAGGAGAAACAGGAGAGCCTTGGGGCGTGCCAACCTGAGCTGGGGCAAATACTTCCGGTGCTGCTTGAAATAATAGGGGGCAGCAGCGGTCAGAGCGGAAGGATCGAACCCAAATGACTCAAGACGCCGGGGTACCTTTGGCCCTCAGCTTGGCAGTGAGGGTGGTTGAGGAAACATTGTCGAAGCCGCCTTTGATGTCCAGGAACAGGGAGGAGGCTTTGGAGGAGGGGTTCTGTCTCGCCCTGACTTCGTGGGTCAGAGCCGCTGATGCATCAAAGGTCGAGAGGGCAGCAAGCAAGCCGCACTGGTTGGGGTTCAGTAGGCCCACTTCTCGGGCTAGGAGGAAGAGTCTTGTGGCGACTATCCTTTCCAGTATCTTTGAGATAGTCTCGAGTAGGACTATTTTGCGGAAGGACGAGGGGGTGGAGTAGTCCGGCTTGCCAGGCTTGGGGAGTACCACTCCATTGGCCATCTTGAGGCTCTTGGGGTGGTGGCCATAGGTTAGAAGGGGGGCCAGGAGGGACGTGAGCAGGGCTGGGTTAGTTGACTGCACCTTCTTCCAAACCCCGTATGGTATCTAGTCCGGTCCGGGTACGGAGGTGTTTGAGGACTTGGCAAGGGCTGTAGCGACCTCCGCTGGTGTAAGTGGGGGGTGTTCCAGGTCGAAACGGGGGCAGGCAACTGCCTGCATTGGTGGTTTAGGGGGAAAAAGTCTTCCAGTAGGGCGGTGTTTATCTGTGTCGGGGTGGTGGCGTCGGGAAGCTCAGGAAACCTGTCCTCTTCCCTGCCCATCGCTGCCTTCTTAGACTTCCTGACTGTCTGAGGTGTCACCCGAGCCAGAAATTCCTTCCAGTAGGTCACTTTGGGTTTCTTAATCACTTTAAAGTAGTGGTTTCGGTAGGACTTGAGCTCCTTCGTGGATTGAGTGGTGGTATTCTGTCGATGTTCCCTTGAAACGCAGTGGTGAGCTTGCCTTAGGCGGGTAATTTCCATGCTCCACCAGGGCTTTGAGTGCATGGTGACCCTTTTCGACGGGGTGCATGTCTTGAGAAGGATTTTGAGGGAAAGCAGGTGCCTTTCTAGCCAATTGTCCAGGTCTAGATCGGTAGGGTTCCTGGAGGGCGGTGGAAATATAATCGATTTCAGTCTTCCTTCTATGGCCGCCTAGTCTGTTTTATCCCAGTAGGGCATGGGAGGAGGTGTACGGAGGAGGGGTGCTGTGAACATGATTGATATGGGGAGGTGATCTGATCAAGTTTCCGGTAGTGATGTGGACCAAGAGTGGAGGAAACGGGTGAGTGGGGCGTTAGTGAAGGCTAGGTCAATGACTGCAGGCCTCGTGTTGTTGTCGAAGGGGTACCTTGTAACGGCTCCTGGGGTGTTGAAGAGTTCTAAGTCTCGGTCTCAAGCCAGTTCAAAGTAGGGGTTGGATGTTGAGAATTCATTAGATGAGATGGCTCTAAGCAGGTCAGCCTGTGGGTGGTGAATGTGGAAATCTCCTGCCACTAGTGTGGGGAAGGCATTGCGTGGAAAGCAAGTGCTAGGGCTGACAGTCCTGTTCCCCGAGGAGGTGCCGACCGTAGAGTATATGTTGTAGGCCCTAAACCTTCAGTGATTGGAGTCAAATAATCCCCGGGGAAAGTACACATCAATTGCCATAAAATCAGGCCGGTTAAAAAAACAGGGAGGTACTGAAAAAATATTTAAAAACTCCATGCAAACATATGTGGCCACCTTGGGAGGTGTTCCTTGTTTAAATGGAGGGGCAAATGATTTAAAGGAGGCAAAAGTAGGTAGCCTGTTGCGGTAAATTGGAGGATCTTGCAGCAGTAGTATCTGTGGGAAGGCTTTCAAGGACTGAAAGCTGTTAAACAAAGAAAGACACAAATTCCAGCTTCCCAGACAGTTATGTTGAACAAAAAAAAGTTGCTTAAGCGAGGATGGGGGAGGTGGCCCTATGGGCAAGGTGCAGGTAGAGTCCTCCACCTTTATGCACCTGTGATGGGGTCTTCAGAGGAGAACGCGTCGGCCCAAGAAGGGGGATGGCCAACTCCCCTCGGTATAGGTGCCTTAAACACGGTCATTGGAAGGGGGCGGCTAGTAGACGGGCGTGGGGTCTCTTCTACCTCTCTGTCAGTCTGTTTCCCCTTTTTCTGCGGGGTGGCAGGTCTTCCGTTGTCTTCATCCATTTCCATGCCCTCTTGATCGCGCTGAGGTGGGAGGTCATCCCTGGCCGGGGGTTTAGGCCGGGTAGGGCAGTCGTTGTTTGTTGCGGAGTGGTCTCCAGAACAGTGGGGACACTTGAGGGGGGAGGCTGGGCAGCAGGCAGCAACTGCCTTGAGGTGCCCATCCTTGGGACGTGTTGGGTTGGTGCATCTATGGGCGGAGCAAGGGTGGGATCCNGGCTGGGCAGCAGGCAGCAACTGCCTTGAGGTGCCCATCCTTGGGACGTGTTGGGTTGGTGCATCTATGGGCGGAGCAAGGGTGGGATCCAGAGCAGAGCGGGCAAACCGAGGCCCCTTCCTTTCACATCAGTGAGGGGTGACAGAACTTCCAGCACTTCCTGCACTGCATATAGCGGCTCTTGGAGTGGCAGATATCCACCTTGCATGGTTTGGAGTAGAGGTAGATGGCCTTTCCTATCTTCACAACATCAGCAGGAGAAACCAATACAACAATGGAAGTAGAACTTTTGGTCGCCCTTATTTCAGGGTCTGGTTGGAGGTATCTGGCGGTAAATATCGCCACTAAAGATGCATTCAGGATTGAGTTTCCCAGTTCCGAGCGGAGTTCTTCTTGGTCCTGCGTGAGGCAGGGTATTGGGAGTCCATGGATTGCGAGTTGGACCTCATTAGGTGCTGGCTTAAATGGCCAGAATGGGTGGTCTCCAACTGGGAAGGCCTTGTTAAACCTAGCAGCTAGAGCCTCATAGTAGGGTGAGTAGGCAGTGGCTGGGGTGTGCAGCGAGCGAGATGTAAGCGTGAGGGCACCTCCGGCATTGACAGAAGTGCTGAAGCAGAGGGGGTGTGGGCGGTTCGCCTCTTTGAGAACTTGGGGTACTATGTCCGTGGCTGTAGCAGCTATCCGAAGCGCGTCCTGGTGTGGAAGTGGGGTCTCCCTTGGTGAAAAGAACCTTCTGTCGGCCGCTGGCAGGGGGGGTGGCCCTCGGACTGAGGGGCCCGCATCCTTGGATGCTGCGACTTGGACGGCCGTGGCCTGGGTTTCACCCTTAGACCTCCTGAGCTTCTTCCCATCATGTCGCACTTGGGGGGCAGCAGCCAAGGCGTAGGTGCATAGTTTGGGTTTTGCTCTACCCAGAGCTTTGCTAAGTGCTGGGTCTAGGTCGCCGGGGTTGAAGGTGTATGTGGTGTATTACCCTTCTTGTAAAGCCTGAGCCTCCCAGGAACGCACGTGTTTAACGGCATAGGAATTCAGGTCCCCATACCATTTTTCGGTAGCTGTGTCATAACCGGGGATGTCGCAGTCGAAATCGTTATCCGGGTTAGTCGGGGTGCCTGTTTGGGCGGCGGCATTCTTTGCTTGTGTCTTGGTGTTTTTGCCAGCTGGTTGAGTCTTGTGTTGGGTGACTGTCTTTGCAGAAACAGAGGCTGCAACTCATGAGGATAGGACAGCAACTGTGGCTTGAATAGAGGCTAGGGCAGGGCCCGCTTTGCCTTGGGTCTGAGTTGGGGGGGCGGTAAGTCTGTCCTCCATAGAGGTGATCCTGGCGTGGAGTGCAGCTATCCCTTCGAGACCAGCCATTACAAGGGGAAGGAGCGATGCTTCACCCACCGACAAGCTCCTGAGATCAGCATCCCAGAGGCGGTGGAAAACATCCCTGTTGGTTGCGAGGTTGGAGGTGGTTTAGTTGTACATGTCCCTGTGGAGGGGTAGGTTCGGATCCAGGGGGCTCACCGTGGCGGACCGGGATGGAGTCTCAGGTGGAGAGCAGTGAATAGGGGCAGCCAGTGCAAGTACAGGGGCCGTTGATACTTGAGCCGCCCTTCCTGCATATGGATGAGAGCGGTCAGAGACACAGGATTCTGGCTGTGAGGCCTTACTAGTGTTGTGAGTCATAGCAGGGCTGTGACTTTGGTGGGTGGTGGGGTCGCTTATAGATTGAAGCCTAAGCGAGAGGGAAAAATTAGTTTGTCAATTTGGTTGCCACCCAAAAAGTAGGAGTTTAGGGATGACCAAAAGCTGTAATTTTTCAAGGGAGAGGTGAATACAGGGCGCGGAGCTTGTTCTTTTTGCCATATTCTTTTTTTCTTTTTCTCTTTTTTTTTTTTCTTTTTTTTATATCATATATTACTTGTTAGGTACAAGAACGTGCATGCAGCGTAAGCTATGGCAAAAAGAAAACCTTAATTCCAAACAAACAAACAAAAGAAACCATCGGCGCAAATCTCAAAAAAAACCGACAAATCCGTCACAAGCACCTCAAACGGTGACCAATCAGGCCAGTAAAGAAAATCAACCAACTTCCATCACAATCTCGCAAGGAAAATTCATCAATAATATGTAAAGAAAATTAAAGCGGGACAATGGGGGGAGGGAGTTCCTCCTGTGGGGATGCGAGTTGCCTGATCGGCGGCATAGGTGGGGGGAATCCGGTCCCGGTGGTATGGATGTAACTGGCTAGGCCTATGACAGCAGGAAGTGAGGACCAAATAGGTGAGCTTTGGCCAATGTCTGAGACTCCATGGAGATAGAGCGCTCTCTTGTCGGCCTTGGCTGAGCATTGGAGGATTGCGTGGGTGAACGTCTCTTCGTCCTCCTCGCAGTAAACGCATGTGGGGGAGGAGTCGGGGTCCTCCCAGGAGCGGTGAGCGGCTAGGTAGCTCTTCCCAGCCCTTCCTTGGTGTATTCGCCCTGCTGTAAAGCGGTCCAGCCCCATGAAGGCGTGGGGCCTTAATGTGGCTTTGTATGGGTAGTAGCGAGGGGGTGGGGCCCGGTGTCTCCAGTCTTCCAGTAGCTTTACTCTTAGAGAGGCCTTGAGCGTCTTGTAGCTGGATGGGGTGGGGGGTAATATCGACGGCCCCGGTTCTAGGGCCGGGTATGCAGGTGGGAAGGATGTGGTGTGCTCCATTGCAGGCAGTAGGAGGTGGGCCATCGAGTCGATAGGCAGGTGCCTCCTCATTGGTTGTTCTGCCTTGTATTCACGCCAGCCTAGTGGAATGTAGTTTTGTTTCCTTCCTTTCACTAGATTCCAGTTCTCAGACCTATCCAGGTGGGAGATGTAGGAGGGGAAGTCCGGGCGGAGCCTGACTGATGCCTGGTTGTACGCAGGAGAGGAGTAGGCTAGCTGTAGCGCCGCCATCCTTCTGCGGTGGTGGATCAGGACATCCAGGGGTGGGAGGCAGGCCTCAATGGCCAGAATGGTTGTTGGTGTTGAGCTGAAGCAGTTCGTGACCCATCTCATGACCTTGTTCCACAGGACCGACATCTTGTCTGCCGTGGCCAGTGTAGGTGTTAGATGATCAGCCCCGTACGTGAGGATAGGAAGGATGAGGCCCATGGCTAGTCTCCGGCACATATAAGGTGGCATCCCGATCCCGGGAGGTGCAAGCCACCTGATAGCGGAGAACGCCCCAGAGGCCAGTGTGAGGCGCTTGATGAAATGGGTGGTTGTCTCGAGGGTGGGGGTGAACCCGTAACCTAGCCACCTAAGAGAGGAAGAAGGCGTAAAAACTGAGCCGTAGAGAGCTATAGGTTGGTTGGAGACCTGGGACCTGTCTTTTGGGGTCCTCTAGTGGATCAGTTCGGTTTTGGGAATATAGGAGGAAACTCCAATCATCGCTGCCCTGCTCTGAAGTAAGGAAAAAACAAATTGAAGATACCTAATATTCCCCCTATAAGAAGTAGTAGAAACCGTAATTGAAAAATCATCAACATAGGAAAAGGTCACCACTCGGGGTATTATTATTATTATTATTATATCTCTTTACGCTTATGGAGCCGCAGCGGCTATGAAGCTAACTAACATACAAAAAGTACACCACGCAAGGGTGCCGGTCAGAGATCCCGTCTCATATTGGAAGGTAGCAACGTTCGATTGGGCCAGCTCATGAGGCATAATGACAAAAGGAAATCCTCCAAGCCGCCCCATGCCTAACAAATATAGGAAACAAAAGTAATAGCCCTAAGCAGCCCTGTTCCTTCTCTCAGTTGCCGCTTGGTGTGCTTTGAGGTATGTGGGACATTCCTTGGAATTAGCCTGGTGAGAATCGCCACAGTTGACGCATTTGATGGTAGTATGGAAACATGCTTTGCCCTTGGTAGGACAATCTGATCAGCCGCAAGTGTGGAGGTGTGCTGGGTGTTCCATGGAGCAGATGCTGCAATGTTGGGTGCCGGTACTCTGAGAATGGTGGTGGCCTAAGGCCAGGCATTTGGTGCATTGGGTATCAGGACCAAAGGACAAGTAACGTTGCACTTTGAACTGCTTCCCAAGTAGTGAGAGGCCTCTGCTGAGGGCTTTATCTGTGGAGTCTTTGCCGGCAATAGTGCGGACCATAGCTGATGCTGCTTTATCCTGACGTTGGGCTGGGGTGGTGAGCTATCTAGGAGGGCGTGGAAGGTGGGTGCCTGGATTGAATTCTTCAATCTCAGATTGAATAGTGGAGAAGGTGGAGGATGTGGGGACGCCATGGAGGATGACCTTGTGCCAGATTTCGTCTTTTCTGAGGCCAATGGCTGCAGGGATGGTGGCTCTAGTTGCTTCCTCAATGGCAGAACGATGCGCTTTGAGGACAGAGGTAGCAGGTGTGTTATCCTTAGTGAGGAGGAGGACATGGTGGTTGGTGGTGAATTCGATTCTTGCAATAAGAGGTTTCTTGATTGCATTGTTGATTGCATCGCGAATGGTGAGGGGGTTGGTGGTATCAGGTAGGATAGAGCCATCTCTTTCAATGACAATGGTACGGTCGCGTTTGGTCAAAACAGCTGGGGTTGAAGTTTTGGCTGGTGGAATGGTAGAGGATTTGACTGGGACTGCTCTGGTAGTTCTTTGGGCCCAGGTTTGTTGTTGTGGGGGGGCGGGCAAGGTAGTTTGTTGTGGTGGCGGGGGTTGTTGGTGGTGGAGTTGGTACTGCAGGTGTTCAACCTGGGAGGTGAGGTGCGCAACTTGGCCTTGAAGTGTTTGGATGTCTGTAATATGGCGCTTTTGAATCACCAAAAGGTGTTGCTGCAGGGCCTGGAAGCCATCTTCAAGGTGTTGAGTGCGAAGTAAAGAGCCAAGGCTGGTGTTGGAAATGCCTTCAGCCAAAGGCCTTGGTGAAAACGTAGGGATGGAAGGATAATCTTCTGTAGAGGTGGTAGAGGCAGGAGCAGGCACAGTTTGGACTGGAGAGCCTGGTTCTTCCTCCATGCGTGTGTCCTCAGGCGAGGCTGGGTTGGGAGGTGGGATAGGTGGGTTGAAGGGGGCTGCAAAGGGGTTTGCACCACCCCTCCCTCTGCCCCTACATCTATTAGACATCAGAGGGTTGGGAAACCGGACTCAGTTGATAAAGGTGATAAAACACAAATGAGGGGGGATGATTTGTGGTTGAAAAGTCTTTAAAGTGAAGGGGTGAAGCGGTGAGGAATGGTTATCAACCAATGAGGTGGAAGCTTGGCAAGAAATTTGGTTTGGTTTTTTCTTTCGCTGTGGTTGTAACGGCAACGGAGTCACCACTCGGGGTATGGAAACATGCAATTCAGAAACATAAATCACAAATAACAATGGAGAGCCAGGCGACCCTTGAGGTGTCCCCACTTGAACTAGAGAAAAGATCCCAGGGGCTCCCTGGAACATCAATCGGCATGATCGGTCCGCGAGAAAAGATCTGACCTAGGCTACCAGGTATTTGGGTGTACCTTTGGCCCTGAGATTGGCAATTAAGCAGCTGGAGGAGACATTGTCGAATCCTCCTTTAATATCTAAGAATATGCAGGAAACCTTGTTGGAGGGGTTTTGTCTTCCCTTGACTTCTTGGGTCAGGGCTGCCGTGACATCGAAGGTTGAGAGGCTGGCCAAAGAGCCGCATTGGTTCGGGTTCAGAAGCCCCACTCCGTGGGCTATTAGTGACAGGCGACTTGCCACTATGCTTTCCAGTATCTTTGAAAAGGTTTCGAGTAGGACAATGATTCGAAACGAGGGAGGAGTAGAGTAGTCTGATTTTCCTGGTTTAGGCAGGACCACCCCGTTTGCCGTTTTGAGGCTCTCAGAGTGGTGTCCGTAGGCCAGAAGGGGGGCGAGTACCGACGTGAGTATAGTTGGGTTGGTTATGTGGACTTTCTTCCAGACTCCGTATGGGATTTGGGCTGGACCCGGTGTAGAGGTGTGAGAGGATCTGGCTAGAGCAGAGGAGATCTCTTCGGGAGCAAGTGGTGGGTGCTCTGGATCGAATCGGGGGTAGGCCACCGCCTCTGCTGGTGGTTTCGGTGGGAAGAAGTGGTTTAGTAGGGCTGCATTAATCTTGTTTGGTGAGTCTGCTCCAGGTAGGTCAGGGAATCTCTCTACCTCCCTTCCCATGGCCGCCTTCTTGGCTTTCCACACTAACTCTGGTGTTACTCCGGCTAGGAACTCTTTCCAGTAGTTGGCTTTGGCTTTCTTAATCACCCTGAAGTATCGGTTACGGTGGGATCTTAGTTCATCCAGAGATCTTATAGTCGGGTCTTTCCTGTGTTCCCTTGAGGCTCAGTGATGGGCCTGCCTTAGGTGGGTTATCGTCATGTCCCACCAAGGCTTGGAGTGGATGGAGACCCTTTTGGTTGGAGTGAACGCTTTCAATATCGTTGTCAACGTCAGCATGTGTCTCTCCAGCCAGTTGTCTAGCTCGAAGTCTGTTGGATTGAGGCGTGGTGTTGGAAATGTCAAGTTCTTCATTCTTTCTGAAGCAACCATCCTGTCTATCTTGTCCCAATATGGGGTAGGAGGCGGTGCTTTCAGGAGAGGTGCTGTGAATATGATTGAGATTGGGAGGTGGTCTGACCCTGTTGCTGGTAGGCGGGTTGACTAGGAGTGTAGGAAGCGGGTAAGGAGGGAGTTGGTGAAGGCCAGGTCAATAACCCCTGGTCTCGTGTCTTGATCGAAAGGGAACCTGGTGTAAGCTCCCGGAGTGTTCCAGAGCTCGAAGCCGCTGTCTTGTGCTAGTTCAAAGTAGGGATTGGACGGGGAGAATTCGTTTGAGGAGATAGTCCTCTGGGATCAGATTGCGGGTGGTGAATGTTGAAGTCCCCAGCCCCGAGTGTCGGAAAGGAGTTTTGTGGGAAAGATACAGCCGCGCTGACAGTTCTATTCCCAGAGGAAGTGCCAACCGTTGAGTACAGGTTGTAGGCCCTAAATCCTGCGTGATTTGTGTCAAAAAGCCCTGAGGGAGAAAAAATATCAAGTGCCATAAAGTCTGGCCTATCAAAAAAACAAGGTAATACTGAAAACGCATTCAAAAATTCCACGTAAACGTAGGTGGCCACCTTGGGGGGAGTGCCTTGTTTAAATGAATGAGGAAATGATTTGAAAGCAGCAAAAGTAGGAAGCCTGTTGCGGTAGACAGGGGGGTCTTGCAGCAGTATAATTTGTGAGGGAGCTTTCAGACTGTGAAAGCTATTAAACAATGAAAGAAACATATCCCAGCTTCCCAGACAGTTATGTTGAACAAAGAAAAGTTGCTTAAGGGGAAGTGGGGGAGGCGGCCCTAAGGGCGTGGTGCAGGTGGAGTCCTCCACCTTTAGGCACCTGTAATACGGTCTACGGAGGAGAACGGATCAGCCCACGTTGGGGGGGGGCCGACTTGTCTGTGTATTGGTGCCTTCAAAAGGCTCATTGGGAGGGCGCGGGAGGTCGACTGGCAAGGAGTCTCTTCTACGCTGGTGTCAGTTTGTTCGCCCTTTCCCTGGGGTGTGGCCGGTCTTGAGTTGTCTTCACCGGTATCCATTCCTCCTGCTTCTTGTTGAGGGGGGAAGTCGTCTTTGGTTGGGGGTTAGGGCCGGGAGGGGCAGTCGTTGTTGGTTGCGGAGTGGTCTCCAGAGCAGTTGGGGCATTTCAGTGGCGAGGCTGGGCAGCAAGCAGCCACAGCCTACAGGTGGCCGTCTTTTGGGCACGTCGGGTTTGTGCACCTATGAGCCGATCGGGCGTGGGGTGCAGAGCAGAGTGGGCAGATTGAGACAGTTTCTTTACACATCGGTGAGGGGTGTCCAAATTTCCAGCACTTCCAGCATTGCATATAGCGACTCTTAGAGTGGCATACGTCGACTTTGCGTGGCTTGGAATACGGGTAAATGGTCTTTCCTATCTTCACAATGTCAGTAGGGGGGACCGAAACGACAAGGGAGGTAGAATTTTTGGTTGCCCTTATTTCAGAGTTTGGCAGGAGATATCTCGCAGAAAAGATTGTCACGGCTGTCGAGTTTAGAATGTAATTTCCTAGCTCAGAGCGGAGCTCTACCTGGTCTTGGGGGAGGAAGGAGATCGGTAGGCCGTGTATGGCAAGTTGGACCTCATTGGGAGCCGGTCTGAATGGCCTAAAAGGGTTGTCCCTAACAGGGAACACCTTGTTGGACCTTGCTGCCAGTGAGTCGTAGTACAGGGAGTAGGCGGTAGCCAGAGTCTGCAGGGAATGGGTTGTTAGAGTGAGGGCACCCCTGGCATTGACCGAGGCGCTGAAGCATAGCGGGTGTGGGCAGTTTGCCTCCTTAAGTACTTGGGCGGCGATGTCTGGTGCTGTGGCAGCTATCCTAAGTGCATCTTGATGGGGGAGGGCAATCTCCCGCGGCGAGAACAACCTTCTGTCGGCTGCTGGTAGGGGAGGCGGTCCCTTGAACGAGGGGCCCGGATCCCTTGACACTACAACTTGGGCTGCCGAGGCAGCGGGTTTCTCTTCAGCTTTTGTTTTTTTAGACATTCTTCCCTCAGTCTGCTCCGGTGGGGCGGCAGCCTGGGTATAGGTTGACGGTTTGGTTTTGGCCTTGCTAGGAGCCTTGTTGAGTGATGGTTCTAGATGACCAGGAGAGAAGGAGTATTTGTCGTATTTCCCTTTGCGGAAGGCTTGGGCCTCCCTGGACCCTGGGTTCTTGACTGCGTAGGCATTTGTGTCACCATACCACTTGTCGGTGGCGGTGTCGTAGCGTGGTATATCAGAGTTGAAGTCTGTCATCGGGTTGGCTGTCGCAGCCGTTTGGGCTGAGGGGTTTTTACTGACCCGGTGTTGTTGTTGTTGTTTTCCTGTCTTGGTCTGATGAGGTGTCGAGGCAGGCTTGGCGGAGAGTGACGCCGCCACTCTAGATGACAGATCCGACACAGTGGCTTGGATGGAGGCGAGTGAGGTGCCGGCGCTGGGCTGGGATTGTTGTGAGGGGACTATGAGTTTGCTCTCTATGGAGCCAATTCTTGCATGTAGGGCGGCTATTTCCTGTAGGGCTGTCATGATAAGTGGTAGAATAGATGCCTCCCCCGCTGTCTGGCTTCTGAGATCTGTGTCCCAGAGTGGGGGGAAGACGTCTCTGTTCGTGACGAGGTTGGAGGTGGTGTGGTTGTACATTTCCCTGAGGAGAGTGAGGTTTGGGTCAAGGGGGCCAACCGAGGAGGACCGTGTTGGGTTTGTGGGGGGGGAGGAGTGGATTTGGGCAGCTGGGGCCAGGGCAGGGGCAGTTGGGACCAGGGCAGTCCTTCCTGCATAGGGGTGAGACCGGTCTGATGCGCAGGATTCAGGATGCGAGGCCCTTCCAGTGTTGTGAGTCATAGCAGAAGATATGAATCAAGTGAGGAGTGGGGTCGCTTATAGAGTGAAGCCTAAGTGAGAGGCCAAAATTGGCGTGTCAAGCTGGTTGCCACCCAAAAACTTGGAGTTTAGGGATGACTGAAAGCGGTAATTTTTCAAGCGAGGGGTGAATAGAGGGCGCGGAGCGTGTTCTTCTTGCCATAAATTTTTCTTTTTTTCTTTTTTTTTATATCATATATTGCTTGTTAGGTACAAGAATGTGCATGCAGCGTAAGCTATGGCAAAAAGAAAACCTTAATACCAAACAAACAAACAAAATAAACCATCAGCACAAATCTCCAAATTGACAAATTCGTCATAAGCACCTCCCACTGTGACCACTCCAACAAGTAAAGAAACAACAACTGCGCACCGCACAAACGGTAAGCAAACTTCAACAAACAAGTATATGAATCAAAGCAGAGCAGCAGAGGAGGGAGAGACCTCCCTTGTGGGCGAGAGAGGCCTTATCGGCGGCATGGGTGGTGGCAATCCGGTACCAGTCGTCCGGATATAGTTGGCGAGGCAAATGATGGCAGATAGTGAGGACCAAATAGGCGAACCTTGGCCGATGTCAGTCACTCCATGGAGGTAGAGTGATCTTTTGTCAGCTTTGGCCGAGCAATGAAGGATAGCGTGGGCGAATGTCGCGTCATCCTCCACGCAGAAGGTACAGAGGGGGGAGGATTGTTGGTCGTCCCAGGAGTGGTGTGCGGCGAGATATCTTTTCCCAGATCGTCCCTGGTGTATACGCCTAGCTGTGAAGCGATCGAGCCCCACGAAGGGATGAGGCTTAAGTGTGGGTTTGTAGTGGTAGTAGCGTGGAGGCGGGGCAAGACTTATCCAGTTGGCCAGCAGCCTTCCTCTAAGGGAGGCCTTCAGGGATTTATAGCTCGAGTTCATCGGGGGCATCGGTGCCAGTCCCGGCTCTAGGGTTGGGTGGGCAGTAGGGAGTGGGGCGTCCCCTCGCATCATAGGCAGGAGCCGCTGTGCTAAAGCGTCTATGGGTAGATATCTCCTCATTGGTTGTTAAGCCCTATACTGGACCCAGCCTGGGGGGATATAGTTCTGTTTCCTGCCCTCTAGGAGCCTGCGGTGTTGGGTCCTGTCTGAGTGCGAGGTGTAGGAAGGGAAGTCTGGGGAGAGCCTGGCTGACGCCGGATTGTAGGCAGGGGAGGAGCAGGCCAGCCGGAGTGCAGTCATCCTTCTTTTGTGAGGAATCAGCAGGCTTAGCGGTGGGAGGCACGCCTCAATAGCAAGGATGGTAGTGGGGGTTGAGGTGAAGCGGTTCGTCACCCAGCGCATCACCCTGTTCCATAGGACAGATATTTTATCCATGGTGGCAACCGTCAGTTTGAGGAGATCAGCCCCGTAGGTAAGGATCGGCAGCATGAGGCCCGTAGCCAACCTGCGGCACAAGTGAGGAGGGATTCCAATCCCTGGTTGAGCAAGCCTCCTAATGGCAGCAAAGGCGCCTGAGGCTAGTGTGAGTCTTTTGGTGAAGTGCATAGTTGTTTCCAGGGTTGGGGTGAACCAGTATCCAAGCTATCTGAGGCAAGAAGATGGTGCAAAGACCGAGCCGTTAAGAGATATAGGTTGGTTGGAGACCAGGGATCTGTCCAAGGGTGCCCTCAAGTGGATTAGTTCTGTTTTGGGGATTGAAAAGGAAACTCCAATCGTCGCCGCCCTGCTCTGAAGCAAAGAAAAAACATATTGAAGATACCTAATATTCCCCCTATATGAAGCCGTTGAAACCGTAATTGAAAAAGTCATCAAGGTAGGAAAAAATAACCTCTCGGGGTATGGAAACATGCAATTCGGAAACATAAATCACAAATAACAAAGGAGAGACAGGAGATCCTTGGGGCGTGCCAACTTGCACCAGGGCAAACACCCCCGGTGCTCCTTGAAACAATAAGCGGCAAGAACGATCTGTGAGGAAGGATCGGACCCAGGCTACCAGGTATTTGGGTGTGCCTTTGGCCCTAAGTTTGGTTGTGAGAAGATTGGAGGAAACCTTATCAAAGCCCCCCTCTATGTCTAAAAACAGGGAGGATGCCTAGGAAGAAGGGTCTTGTCGTGCCCTGACTTCCTGAACTATGGCAGTCATGGCGTCGAAGGTTGAAAGGCAGGCTAGCAAGCCGCATTGGTTTGGGTTGAGGAGTCCGACCTCGCGCGCTATGAGGGACAGCTGAGTAGCTACTACTTTTTCCCGTAGTTTCGAGAACGTCGCGAGTAGGATGATGATTCTAAGCGAAGCAGGGGTAGAGTAGTCCGGTTTGCCTCGTTTCGGTAGAACGATTCCCTTGGCCATCTTGAGGCTCTTAGGGTGATGTCCATAGGCAAGCAGTGGGGCGAGTAGGGACATGAGGAGGGCGGGGTTTATTGCGTGTACTTTTTTCCAGACCACGTATGGGACCTGGTCTAGGCCTGGGACTGATGTATTAGAAGATCTCGCAAGGGCGGAGGAGATCTCCTCAGGCGTGAGTGGCGGATGTTCAGGGTCGAACCGAGGGTAGACAACTGATCGTGAGTGGGTTTGGGCAGGAAAAAGTGGGCTAGTAGAGCCTCATTAATCTGTGAAGGGGAACTTGCATCGGGGAGGTCAGGGAATCGTTCTTCTTCTCTTCCCATGGCAGCTTTCTTGGCCTTCCAGATGGTCTGTGGTGTAACTGCCGCTAGGAATTCTTTCCCGTAGTTGGCTTTGGCTTTCTTAATAGCCTTGAACTACTGATTTCGGTAGGTTTTTAGTTCGTCCAGGGACGTGGGGGTGGGTTCTTTCCAATGTGCTCGTGAGGCATGATGATGAGCTTGTCTTAGGTGGGTAATTTCCATACTGCGCCAGGGTTTTGAGTGTATCGAGATCTTCTTGGTTGGAGTGCTTGATTTGAGAAGGGTGATGAGGGTGTGCACATGTCTTTCTAGCCAGTTATCTAGATCGAGGTCGGTGGGGTGGGGACGCGGGGAGAGGAACTTTAGGCCTTTCAATTTTTCCATAATGACTTCCCAGTCCGCCTTGTCCCAGTATGGTGATGGAGGAGCCTTCCTCATGAGGGGTGCAGTAAACATGATGGCGATAGGGAGGTGGGCTGAGCCCGTTGCCGGGAGGCAGGTTGACCAGGAGCGTAGAAAGCGAGTGAGGGGGGCGTTTGTGAAGGCCAGGTCTATAACACCTGGTCTGGTGTTGTTGTCGAATGGGAACCTAGTATAGGCCCCGGGGGTATTGGAGAGGTGAAAGCTAGAGTCTAGTCCTAGCTCAAAGTAGGGGTTGGAGGTGGCGAATTCATTTGAGGAAATTGTCCTTAGGGGGTCCGCCTGTGGATGGCGGATGTTGAAGTCCCTGGCCACCAGTGTGGAGTAGGAGTTTTGGGGGAGGCAGGTAGTTGGGTCGACCGTTCTGTTTCCAGAGGAAGTGGCAACTGTAGAGTAGAGGTTGCAGGCCCTGAATGGTGAGTGGTTGGAGTCAAAAAGCCCTAAGGGGGAGTACACATCAATGGCCATGAAATAAGGCCTATCAAAAAAACAAGGAAGTACTGAAAACACATTCAAAAATTCCAAGTAAACATAGGTGGCTACCTTGGGAGGGGTCCCTTGTTTAAATGGCGGAGCAAATGATTTAAAGGAAGCAAATGTAGGAAGCCTATTCTTGTAAACGGGGGGATCTTGCAGTAAAACTATTTGTGGGGGGGCTTTCAATGAACGAAAGCTATTAAATAATGAAAGAAACACATCCCAGCTTCCCAGGCAGTTATGTGGAACAAAAAAAAGTTGCTTAAGAGAGGGTGGGGAAGGTGGCCCTATGGGCGAGGTGCAGGTAGAGTCCTCCACCTTGATGCACCTGAAATGGGGTCTTCAGAGGAGAACGCATCAGCCCACGGGGGGGGGCCAACTCGTTTCGGTATTGGTGCCTTGAAAAGGTCCATAGGGCGGGCGCGGGACGTCGATTACCGAGGGGTCTCTTCCATGCTGGTGTCAGTCTGTTTGCCTTTCCCCTTAGGGGTGGCAGGTCTCGAATCGTCGCCATCCGGATCCATGTCTTCGCCCTCTGGCTGAGCGGGCAGGGTGTCCCGCGCGGGTGGCAGGGGGCGGGAAGGGCAGTCATTGTCAGTAGCCGAGTGGTCCCCAGAGCAGTTAGGGCATCGGAGGGGAGAGGGAAGGCAGCATTCGGCCACCGCTTTGAGGTGACCATCTTTCGGGCAAGTTGGGTTTGTGCATCTGTGGGCTGACTGAGGGTGGAACCCTGCACAGAGCGGGCATACAGAGGTGTTTTCTTTGCACATGGGTGAGGGGTGTCCGAACTTCCACCATTTCTAGCATTGCATGTAGTGGCTCTTAGAGTGGCACCCGTCCACCTTCCGGGGCTTGGAGTAGAGGTAAATGGACCTTCCTATCTTTACAACGTCAGTAGGGGGGACAGACACCACGATGGAGGTAGAGTTCTTGGTTGCCCTTATTTCAGGGTTTGGTTGCAGGTATCTTGCAGAGAAGATTGTCACCCCTGTCGCGTTCAAAATAGAATTTCCTAGCTCCGAGTGAAGCACCTCTTGGTCCTTTGGGAGAAAAAGAATTGGTAGTCCGTGGATAGCCAGCTGGACTTCATTTGGTGCTGGCCACAAGGGCCTGAATCGGTTGTCCGCGACTGGGAATGCCTTGTTAAACCTCGCCGGAAGGGCATCGTAGTAGGGGGAGTAAGCTGTTGCTAGAGTTTGTAGCGAGCGAGCCGTGAGTGTGAGGGCACCTCGGGTGTTGACGGAGGCGCTAAAGCACGCGGGGTGGTAGCTGTTTGCCTCCCTGAGGACTTGTGCGGCTTTATCCGGCGCTGTTGCTGCTATCCTCAGTGCATCAGCGTGTCGTAGCGTGGTCTCTCGGGGCGCGAAGAATCTTCTGTCGGCTGCTGGTAGGGGGGGTGGCCCTCTAACTGAGGGGCCCTCATCACTCGGCGCTGTGACTTGGGCGGCAGGGGCAGAGGCCTGACCTCCTTCCTTCGTCCTTTGGGACTTCCTTCCCCCAGTCTGCTCTTACGGGGCTGCAGCCCGGGCATAGGTCGATGGTTTGGGTTTTGCCTTGCTGAGGGCCTTGTTGAGTGATGGCTCTAGATAGGCAGGGGTAAAGGAGTAGGTGCTATACTTCCATTTGCGGAAGGCTTGCACCTCCCAGGATCGCGGGTATTTGACCGAGTAGGCGTTTGGGTCGCTGTACCACTTCTCGCTGGAAATGTCGTATCGAGGGATGTCAGAGTGAAAGTCGTCTGTGGGGCTGGTTGTTAGAACCGCTGGGGCGGCGTAGTTCTTCTCCTGTTGTTTGGTTTGCTTTCCCCTCGGGGGCTTTTGGGGGGGTATGGCTGGGTTGGCAGAGAGGGAGGCCGCCACCTGGGACGAGAGGTCGGCCACTGTGGCTTGGATAGAGGCCAGGGAAGGGCCTGTACCGGCGTGGGTCTGTCGAGGTGGGGGGGCAGGGGTTTCCATCTTGGTTTCGAGAAACCCTGATCTTTAGTGGAGGGCAGTGATTCCTTCAAGTGCCGCCTTGAGCCAGGGAAGGATAGACGCTTCTCCTGCCCAAAGGCTGCTGAGATCCGCATCCCACAGCCTTGAGAAGATATCTCTGTTGGTGGCTAGGTTGGATGTGGGGTGGTTGTACATCTCCCTGAGGAGCGGAAGGTTCGGATCAAGGGGGCCTATAGAAGAGGACCTTGAGACATTCTGGGGGGGGGAGGAGTGTATTGGGGCAGCAGGTACCAGTGGGGTTGCAGTGGGGACTTGAGCGTACCTCCCAGCATAGGGGTGGGAGCAGTCTGAGGTGCGGGACTCTGGGCGCAAGGCCCTGCCAGTGTTGTGAGCCATAGCAAAAGCTGTGAGTCTGGTGTGGGGTGGGGTCGCTTATAGAGTGAAGCCTAAGCAAGAGGCGAAAATTAGTATGTCGAGCTGGTTGCCACCCAAAAACCTGGAGTTTAGGGTTGACTGAAAGCGGTAATTTTTGAAGCGAGAGGTGAATAGAGGGCGCGGAGCGTGGTTCTTTTTGCCATATTTTTTACTTTTCTTTATTTTTTTTCTCTTTTTTTTTTACTTTTTTTTTTATATCATATATTGCTTGTTAGGTACAAGAACGTGCATACAGCGTAAGCTATGGCAAAAAGAAAACCTTAATTCCAAACAAACAAACAAGAGCAACCATCGGCTCAAAATCTCCAAAACGACAAATCCATCGCAAGCACCTCCAACGGTGACCACTCAAACTAGTAAAGAAAATAAATAAAATCTCCCATCACACAAAGCAACGAAAATCTCATAAAGCAAGTAAAGAAATCAAAGCAGGGCAGCGGAGGTCGAAGATCCTCCTCCAGTGGGCGTAAGTGGCCTGATTGGCGGCATGGGTGGCGGGAATCCGGTACCAGTAGTGCGGATGTAGTTGGCGAGGCCAATGATGGCAGGAAGTGAGGACCAAACAGGTGAGCCTTGGCCGATGTCGGAGACTCCATGGAGATAGAGTGTCCTCTTGTCGGTTTTAGCCGAGCATTGCAGAATCGCGTGGGGGAACGTTTCGTCGTCCTCCTCACAGAAAGTGCAGAGGGGGGAGGACCCTTGGTCGTCCCAGGAGCCGTGTGCTGCGAGGTAGCTCTTCCCAGAGCGTCCCTGGTGTATTCGACCAGCTGTGAAGCGATCGAGTCCCATGAAGGCGTGCAGCCTTAGCGAGGGTTTGAATTAATAGTATCGTGGGGGTGGGGCCAGGAGAATCCAGTCATCCAGGCGCTTGCCCCTCAGGGAGGCTTTGAGCGATTTGTAGCTCGAGTTCGCAGGGGGCATTGGGGTTAGCCCTGGTTCTAAGGCCGGATAGGCCGGGGGGAGGGGCTCGTCCCCTCTCGTCACAGGGAGGAGAAGGTGTGCTAGTGAGTCAATCGGGAGGTGTCTCCTCGTGGGCTGTTCGGCCTTGTATTAGCTCCAACCTAAGGGAATATAGTTCTGTTTCCTGCCCACGAGGAGTTCTCGGTGTTCGGTCCTTCCTGAGTGGGAGGTGTAGGAAGGGAAGTTAGGGGGGAGCCTAGCCGAGGCCGGGTTGTAGGCGGGGTAGGAGCAGGCCAGCCGCAGTGCAGCCATCCTTCTTTTGCGCGGGATCAGCAGGCTAAGGGGCGGGAGACATGCCTCAATAGCCAGGATGGTAGTGGGGGTCGAGGTGAAACAGTTCGTCACCCACCGTATCACTCTGTTCCATAAGACGGCCATCTTGTCCAGTGTGGCCAGTGTTGGTACGAGGAGGTCAGCCCCGTAAGTCAGGATAGGCAGGACGAGGCCCATAGCCAATCTGCGGCACATGTGGGGAGGGATTCCAATCCCTGGGGGGGCGAGTCTTCTAATGCCGGCGAACGCTCCTGAGGCTAGAGTGAGTCTTTTGGTGAACTGGGTTGTTGTTTCCAGGGTTCGGGTGAACCAGTACCCTAGACACCACAGGGATGAGGACGGCGGGAAGATGGAGCCATTGAGGGCTATGGGTTGGTTGGAGACCGGGGATCTGTCCTTGGGCGTCCTCCAGTGGATGAGTTCTGTTTTGGGGATTGAAAAGGAAACTCCAATCCTTTCTGCCCTGCCCTGAAGCAAAGAAAAACAATATTGTAAGTACCTAATATTCCCCCTTTAAGAAGTAGTTGTAACCTTAATTGATAAATCATCAACATAGGAAATTATTACCCCGCGGGGTATAGCAACATGCAATTCTGAAACATAAATCACAATTAACAAAGGAGAGACAGGAGAGCCTTGCTGTGTGCCAACCTGCACTGGGGCTAAAACCCTTGGCGCACCTTGGAATAACAAGCGGCATGAGCGGTTGGTGAGGAATTAACGGACCCTGGCAACTAGGTACTTGGGGGTGCCCTTGGCCCTGAGTTTGGCGGTGAGGAGGTTGGAGGAGACATTGTCAAACCCGCCTTTTATGTCTAAGAAGAGGGAGGATGCTTTGGAGGAGGGGTCTTGGCGAGCCCTAACTTCCTGCACTAGGGGCGCCGCGGCGTCGAAAGTTGAGAGGCCAGCTATTGAGCCACTTTGGTTTGGGTTGAGGAGTCCTACTTCGCTGGCGATCATGGAGAGTCGAGTAGCCACCACCCTTTCCAATATCTTTGAAAAGTTCTCCAGTTGGATGATTATTCTGAACGAGGTGGGGGTGGAATAGTCCGGTTTACCCGGTTTTGGTAGGACGATCCCATTAGCCATCTTGAGGCTTTTTGGTTGATGTCCATAGGCGAGGAGAGGGGCGAGGAGGGATGTGAGGAGTTAGGGGTTTATTGCGTGAACTTTTTTCCAGACCCCGTAGGGGACCTGGTCTGGGCCAGGGGCTGAAGTGTTGGAAGATCTCTCCAGAGCTGAGGAGACCTCCTCAGGTGCTAGCGGCGTGTTTTCGGGGTCAAAGCGGGGGTAAGCAATTGATTGTGTGTTAGGTTTTGGTGGGAAGATGTGCTCCAGTAGAGCCTCGTTGATCTGAAGTGGTGAGCTTGCATTGGGTAGTTCTGGGAAATGGTCTTCCTCTCTTCCCATGGCTGCTTTCTTTGCTTTCCAGACCGTCTGCGGCGTAACTCCGCCTAGGAAGTCTTTCCAATAGTTGGATTTGGCTTTTTTGATCGCCTTAAAGTATCGATTCCGGTTGATTTTTAGTTCGTCCAGGGACATTGGGGTGGGGTCTTTCCGATGTACCCGTGAGGCGCGGTGGTGGGCTTGTCTTTGGTTTGTTATCTCCATACTCCACCTAGGTTTTGAGTGGATTGATATTTTCTTGGTTGGGGTGCATGATTTGAGAAGAGTAGTGAGTGTTTGCATGTGCCTTTCTAGCTAGCTGTCTAGATCGTGGTCGGTGGGGTGGGGACGCGGAGGGGGAAACTTTAGGTCTTTCAACTTTCCGATGACTACTTCCCATTCTGTTTTGTCCCAGTATTGTGATGGAGGGGCCATTCTCATGAGGGGTGCGGAGAACACTATGGCGATAGGGAGGTGATCCGAGCCTGTTGCCGGGAGGGCAGTTGACCAGGAGTGTAAAAAGCATGTGAGAGGGGCGTTGGTGAAGGCCAGATCTATAATACCTGGTCTGGTGTTGATGTCAAAAGGGAATCTGGTGTACGCTCCAGGGGTATTGGAGAGGTGAAAACCGGAGTCTGATGGTTTCTCGAAGTAGGGATTGGAGGTGGGGAACTCGTTTGATGAAATTGTTCTTAGGGGGTCTGCTTGTGGGTGGTGGATGTTGAAGTCCCCGGCCACTAGTGTGGGGAAAGAGTTATGTGGGAAGCAAGTAAGTGGGTCGACCGTTCTGTTTCCGGAGGAGGTGGCAACTGTTGAGTAAAGGTTATAGGCCCTAAATCGTGAGTGATCGGAGTCAAAGAGCCCCAGGGGGGAGTACACATCAATGGCCATAAAATCAGGCCTATCGAAAAAACAAGGTAGTACTGAAAACACATTTAAAAATTCCAAATAAACATCGGTGGCCACTTTGGGAGGGGTTGCTTGTTTGAAAGGCGGAGCAAATGATTTAAAGGAAGCAAACGTAGGAAGCCTATTATTGTAAACGGGGGGGTCCTGTAATAGGACTATTTGTGGAGGAGCTTTCAATGAACGAAAGCTATTAAATAATGAAAGAAACACATCCCAGCTTCCCAGGCAGTTATGTTGAACAAAGAAAAGTTGCTTAAGAGAGGATGGGGGAGGTGGCCCTATGGACGAGGTGCAGGCAGAGTACTCCACCTTTTGTGCACCTGAGATGGGGTCTTCAGAAGAGAACGTATCAGCCCACGGGGGGGGAGCCAACTCGTTTGGGTATTGGGGCCTTGAAGAGGTCCATTGTGAGGGCGTGTGAAGTCGATTGCCGAGGGGTTTCTTCTACCCTAGTGTCAGTCTGTTTGCCTTTCCCTTTGGGTGTGGCAGGTCTGGAGTCATCCCCATCAGTGTCCATGTCCACGCCCTCAGGCTGAGGGGGTAGGTCGGGCTTGGCAGGGGGCTTGGGTCGAGAGGGGCAGTCGTTGTTGGTTGCTGAGTGGTCGCCAGAGCAGTTGGGGCATTTGAGGGTGGAGGTAAGGCAGCATGCAGCCACCGCTTTGAGGTGTCCGTCCTTCGGGCATGTCGGATTTGTTCATCGATGGGCCGACCTGGGGTGAGAGCCTGAGCATAGCGGGCAGACCGAGGTACTTTCCTTACATATGGGCGAGGGGTGTCCGAACTTCCAGCATTTCCGGCATTGCATGTATCGGCTCTTGGAGTGGCACACATCCACTTTGCGGGGCTTGGAGTAGAGGTAGATGGACCTACCTATTTTCACAACGTCAGTGGGGGGAACAGACACTACAATGGAGGTCGAATTCTTGGTAGCCCTTATTTCAGGGTCAGGTTGAAGGTATCTTGCAGAGAAGATTGTAAGACCTGTTGCGTTCAGAATAGAATTCCCCAGCTCGGAGCGTAGCTCTTCCTGGTCTTGTGGGAGGAAGGCAGTAGGAAGCCCGTGTATGGCCAGCTGTACCTCGTTTGGTGCTGGTCTAAAGGGTCTGAAAGGGTTGTCCCCGACTGGGAATGCCTTATTAAACCTTGCTGCCAGGGCTTCTTAATAGGAGGAATAGGAGGTGGCAGGAGTTTGTAGGGAGCGGGTCGTGAGTGTGAGAGCACCGTGGGTGTTGACTGAGGCGCTAAAGCAAAGGGGGTGTGGGCAGTTTGCCTCTCTCAGGACTTGGGCGGCAATGTCTGGGGCTGTTGCAGCTATCCTTAGGGCATCGGCATGGGGTAGGGGGGTCTCCCGGGGCGAAAAGAATCTTCTGTCGGCCGCTGGAAGGGGGGGTGGCCCTCTGAAGGAGGGGCCCGCGTCCCTTGATGCTGCGACTTGGGCGGCAGAGGCTGAGGTCTGACCTCCTTCCTTCGTCCTTTTTGACTTCCTCCCCCCCGCCTGCTCCTGCGGTGCAGCAGCCTGGGCATAGGTGGATGGTTTGGGTTTTGCCTTGCTGCGGGCCTTGTTGAGTGATTGTTCCAGGTGGCCAGGTGTGAAGGAGTAGGCACTGTATTTTCCTTCACGTAAGGCCTAGGCTTCCCATGAGCGGGGGTATTTAACGGCGTAGGCTTTTGGGTCGGCATACCACTTATCAGTGGTGGTGTCGTAGCGAGGAATATCCGAATCAAAATCATCCGCAGGAATGGTTGCTGGGACGGCGGGGCTGCAGGACTCTTCCCTGATTGTTGGGTTTGTCTCCCTACTTGGGGCTGTTGCGGTGCCAAGGTAGGTTTTGCGGAGAGGGAGGCCGCCACTCTCGACGAGAGGTCAGCCACAGTGGCTTGGATAGAGGCAAGGGAGGGGCCTGTGCTGGCGTGGGTGGGTTGTTCTGGGGGGGCAGAGGTGTTGAGCTTCTTCTCAAGGAAGCCTATTCTAGAGTAGAGGGCTGCTATTCCTTCGAGTGCAGCCATAGGAAGAGGGAGGATAGATGCTTCCCCCGCCGAAAGGCTTCTGAGATCAGCGTCCCAGAGCCAGGGGAAGACATCTCTGTTGGTAGCGAGGTTGGAAGTGTTGTGATTGTACATTTCTCTGAGGAGGGGTAGGTTGGGGTCGAGGGGGCCTACCGAGGAGGACCTTGAGGGGTTCTGGGGGGGGGAGGATTGGATTTGAGCAGCAGGTGCTAGTTGGGGTGCAGTGGGGACTTGAGCGGACCTCCCTGCGTAGGGGTGGGCGCGGTCTGAGGTGCCGGACTCTTGGCACGAGGCCCTGCCAGTCTTGTGAGTCATAGCAAAAGCCGTGAGTCAGGTGAGGGGTATGGTCGCTTAAAGAGTGAAGCCTAAGCGAGAGGCGAAAATTGGTGTATCGGTCTGGTTGCCACCCAAAAACCTGGAGTTTGGGGATGACCGAAAGCAGTAATTTTTCAAGCGAGAGGTGAATAGAGGGCGGGGAGCGTGGTGCTTTCTGCCATATTATTATTACTATTATATCTGATTACGCTTATGGAGCCGCACCGGCTATGAAGCTAACTAACATACAATAGTCTTTACACCATACAAGGATGCCAGTCTTATATCCTATCTCATATAGAAAGGTAGCAACATTCGTTTGGGCCAGCTCATGAGCCATAATGACAAAAGGAAATCCTCCAAGCCGCCAGATGGCTAACAAATATTGGAAAACACAAGTAATACTCCTAAACGGTACTGTTCCTACGCTCAGTTTCCGTTTGGTGTGCCTTCCGGTATGTGGGACATTCCTTAGAATTAGCCTGGTGGGAGTCGCCACAGTTGATGCATTTGATGGTGGTGTGCAAACATGCTTTGCCCTTGGTAGGACAATCTGATCTGCCGCAGGTGTGGAGGTGTGCTGGGTGATCCATGGAGCAGATGCTGCAATGTTGGGTACCGGAACACTGAGAGGGGTGGTGGCCAAAGGCCAGGCATTTGGTGCATTGGGTGCCAGGTCCAAAGGACAAATAGCGTTGCACTTTGAACTTCTTCCCAAGGATTGAGAGGGCTCTGCTAAGGGCTTTGTCTGTGGAGTCTTTGCCGGCAATAGTGAGGACCGTAGCGGACGCTTCTGTGTCCTGACGTTGCGCAGGAGTGGTGAGCCATCTTGGAGGGTGTGGAAGGTGGGTGTCAGGGTTGCACTCTTCAATTTCAGACTGAATGGTGGAGAAGGTGGAGGAAGTGGGAACGCCGTTGAGGATGACCTTGTTCCAGATTTCGTCTTTTCTGAGGCCAATGGCTGCTGGGATGGTGGCTCTGATTGCTTCCTCAATCGCAGAACAATGCACTTTGAGGACAGAGGTGGCAGGTGTATTATCCTTGGTAAGGAGGAGGACATGGTGGTTGGTGGTGAATTCGATTGTTACAATAAGAGGTTTCTTTATTGCATTGTTGATTGCATAGCGAATGGTGAGGGGGTTGGTGGTATCAGGTAGGATGGAGCCATCTCTTTCAATGACAATAGTATGGTCACGTTTAATCAAAACAGCTGGGGTGGAAGTTTTGGCTGGTGCAGTAGTAGAGGGTTTGGCTGGGACTGCTCAGGCAGCTTTTTGGACCCATGTTTGTTGTTGTGGAGGTGCGTGTAAGATAGTTTCTTGTGGTGGGGGGGGTTGTTGGTGGAGCAATTGGTACGGCAGGTGTTCAACCTGAGAGGTAA
Organism: Tuber brumale; assembly: GCA_014065205.1. Lineage (NCBI taxonomy): Eukaryota > Fungi > Ascomycota > Pezizomycetes > Pezizales > Tuberaceae > Tuber > Tuber brumale. Next base: position 235,011 of record JACCEG010000115.1, on the reverse strand, counting down.
GGTGCGCAACTTGATCTTGAAGTGTTTGGACCTCTGTAATATGGCGTTTTTGAATCACCATGAGGTGTTTCTGCAGGGCGTGGAAGCCTTCTTCAAGATGTTGAGTGCGAAGTGAAATGCCAAGGTTGGTGTTGGAGATGCCTTCTGCCAAAGGTCTTGGTGAAAATGTAAGGATAGAAGCGTATTCTTCTGTAGAGGTGCTAGAGGCGGGAGCAGGCACAGTCTAGACTGGAGAGCCTGGTTCTTCCTCCATGCGTGTGTCCTCAGGCGACGCTGGGTTGGGAGGTGGGATGGGTGGGTTGAAGGGGGCTGCAAAGGGGTTTGCACCACCCCTCCCTCTGCCCCTACGTCTATTAGACATCAGAGGGTTGGGAACTGGGACTCAGTTGATAAAGGTGATAAAACACAAATGAGGGGGGATGATTTGTGGTTGAAAAGTCTTTCAAGTAAAGGGGTGAAGCGGTGAGGAATGGTTGTCAACCAATGAGGTAAAACCTTGGTAAGAAATTTGCTGTGGTCTTTTCTTTCGCTGTGGTTGTAACGGCAATGCAGTCTTCTTTTTGCCATAGCTTACACTGCCTGCACGTTCTTGTACCTAATATGTAATATATGATTTAAAAAGAAAAAGAAAAAACAAAGAAAAGCAAACAAGAAATAATAGGGGCTATGGGCAATTCACCTCCTGGAGAACTGGGGCCACTATGTCCTGGGCTCTAGCAGCTATCCAAAGCGCATCCTAGTGTGGAAGCGGGGTCTCTCTTGGTGAAAAGAACCTTCTGTCGGCTACTAGCGGAAGGGGTGGCCCTTGAATCGAGGGTCCTGCATCCTTGGACCCTGCGACTTTGGCAGCCGAGGTCTGGTTTTCACCCTTCGACCTCTTGGACTTCCTCTGCGCAGTTTGCACTTGGGGGGCAGCCACCAGGGCATAAGTGGATAGTTTAGGTTTTGCTTTACTGAGAGCCTTCTTGAGCACCGGCTCTAAGGGGCGAGGGATGAAGGTTTATGCACTGTATTTCCCCTCGTGGAAAGCCTGGGCCTCCCTGGAGCATGGGTATTTGACGGCATAGTAATTTTGGTCTCCGTACCATATCTTGGTAGCGGGATCACAACATGGGATGTCGTGATTGAAGTCGTCCACCAGACTAGTTGCAGGCTTGGTTTGGGCCATGGGGCTCTTAGCTGCTGGTTTGGTTTGTTTGCTAGTTTGTTACAGCTTGGGTTGAGTGGCAGTCTTTGCAGAGAGAGAGGCTGCCACTTGGGATGAGAGGTCAACCACTATGGCGTGGATCTGGTCTAGGGAAGAGCTTGTATTGCCTTGGGTCTGGTTTGGGAGGGTGCCAAGTCTGCTCTCGATGCAGCTAATTCTGGTGTGGAGGACTGCAATGACTTCAACTGCAGCCATTACGAGTGGAAAAAGTAATGCCTCTCCCACCGATAAATTTGTGAGATCAGCGCCTCACAGTCCCCGGAGAACATCCCTGTTGGTAGCCAGGTTACAGCTCGTATGGTTGTACATTTCGCTGAGTAAGGGCAGGTTAGTAACGAGGGGGCCCAAAGAGGTGGAGCGGGATGGATTCTGGGAAGCAGAGGAGTCAATAGGGGCAGCTGGTTCCAGCGCAGAGGCAGTAGGGACTTAAGCAGTTCTTCCTGCATATAGATGGGAGCGGTCAGAGGCGCGGGATTCTGGGCGAGAGGCCATTCCAGTATTGTGAGTCATAGCGAGGCTGTGACTAAGGTGGTTGGTGGGGTCGCTTATAGCGTGAAGCCTACGCGGGAGGCAAAAACTGGTGTTTCGCGCAGGTTGCCACCCAAAAACTAGGAATTTAGAAATGGCCAACAGGGGTAATTTTTCAAGCCAGAGGTTATTATTAAATCTCTTTTTTTCTCTTTTTTTTTTTATATCATATATTGCTTGTTAGGTACAAGAACGTGCATGCAGCGTAAGCTATGGCAAAAAGAAAACCATAATTCCAAACTAACAAACAAAAGAAAGCAGTGGCGCAAATCTCCAAACTGACAAATCGGTCATAAGCACCTCCAACGGTGACCTCTCAAATCAGTAAAGAAACAACAAAATCTCCGCACGTAAACCGCAAAGAAAATTTCAACAACCAAGTATACAAATTAGGGCAGAGGAACAGAGGAAGGAGATCCTTCCCTTGGGAGCGAGAGCGTCCTAATTGGCGGCATAGGAGGAGGGAAACCGGTACCCGTGGTTCGGATGTAGTTGGCAAGGCCAACTATGGCAGGAAGTGAGGACCAAACAGGTGAGCCTTGGCCGACGTCGGAGACTCCATGGAGGTAGAGTGTCCTCTTATCGGCTTTGGCTGAGTAGTGCAGGATTGCGTAGGTGCATGTTTCATGATCCTCTTCACAAAAGGTACAAAGTGGGGAGGACCCTTGGTCATCCCAGAAGTGGTGTGCGGCAAGGTAGCTCTTCCCAGCCCGTCCTTGAGGTATCCGCCTGGCCGTGAAGTGATCGAGTCCCATGAAAATATGAGGCTTAAGGGCGGGCGTGTATTGGTAGTAACATGGAGGTGGGGCTAAGTGTATCCAATCGGCCGGGAGTTTCCCCCTCAGGGAGGCCTTGAGGGACTTGTAGCTTGAGTTCGTTGGGGGCATGGGAGACAACCCAGGCTCCAAGGCCAGGTAGGCTGGTGGGAAGGATTCGTCCCTGCGTATAGTAGGCAGGAGCAAGTGCGCTAGTATGTCGATGGGCAGGTGTCGTCTCATTGGTTGGTCGGCCTTGTATTGGCTCCTGCCCATGGGGATGTAGTTCTGTTTCCTGCCCTCGAGGAGTGTCCGATGCTGGGTCCTTTCAGGGTGGGAGGTGTAGGAGGGGAAATCCGGGGGGAGTCTGGCTGATCCCGGGTTATAGGCATGGGAGGAGCAGGCCAATCTTAATGCCGCCATCCTTCTCCGGTGGGTGATCAGAAGGCTGAGGGGTGGGAGGCATGCCTCTATAGCTAGGATAGTAATGGGGGTCGAGGTGAAGCAGTTCATTACCCAACGCATCACTCGGTTCCACAGGACAGACATCTTGTCCATGGTGGCAAGCGTTGGTGCCAGGAGGTCGGCCCCACAAGTTAGGATTGGCAGGATGAGGCCCATAGCCAACCTGCGGCACATGTGAGGGGGGATTCAAATCCCGCGATGAGCAAGCCTTCTAATGGCTGCGAAGGCCCCTGAGGCTAGCGTGAGTCTTTTGGTGAAGTGAGTTGTTGTTTCCAGGGTTGGGGTGAACCAGTATCCCAGCCATCTGAGGCAGGAACACGGTGAAAAGATGGAGCCATTGAGGGCCATAGCTTGGTTGGAGACTAGAGATCTGTCCTTGGGCATCCTCCAGTGGATGAGTTCTGTTTTGGGGATTGAAAAGGAAACTCCAATCATCGCCACCCTGCTCTGAAGCAAAGAAAAAACATAGTGAAAATAGCTAATATTCCTCCTATAAGAAGCAGTTGAAACTGTAATTGAAAAATCATCAAAAAGGAAAAAATCACCCCGCGAGGTATGGAAACATGCAATTCAGAAACATGAATCACAAATAACAAAGGAGAGACAGGAGAGCCTTGGGGCGTACCAACTTGCACTGGTGCAAACATCCCAGGTGCTCCTTGAAACAGCAACCGGCTCGCGCAGTCAGTGAGAAATGATCGGACCCATGCAACCCGGTATTAGGGGGTACCTTTGGCCCTGAGTTCAGCGGTGAGGAGGTTGGAGGAAACGTTGTCAAAGCCCCCCTTTAGGTGCTAGAACATGGAGGAGGCTAAGGAGGAAGGGTTTTGTCACGCCCTGACTTCCGGAACTATTATTATTATTATTATAAATCATTAAGCTTATAGAGCCAAAGGCTATGAAGCTGAGAAAGTACATGATCGTAGTGCCTCACACTACTGGTCCCTGATTCCATCTCCTATATCTTTGTGTCATCTTTTCACTGGGCCTCTTGCCATATCCACCCTATTCCTCCTCTCTCCTCTCTGCCATCCTCCATTCCTCCCATCTCTCCTTCTCCATCTCTTCCCATCCTTGCACTCCCACATCCCCCTCCTCTTCCTATTCATCTTCCTCCTCCCCTCTCCTACTATTGCCAGAGCACTCATCTCCAGCCACTGCCCCCAAGTAGTCCTTTCTAGTCCCTGCCCAACTTATTCCCACAAACTTCCCTACAGCTAGCAAGCCAGCCTTAGACCCAAGCACATCTGGTAGGTGGAAATGTTGAGCAACTTGTCTGAGAATGTGTCTGTGTTGTTGATATTTGCTGCAGTATAGGAGGATGTGCTCTGGTGTATGTGGTGCTGGTTGTCTCTTGTCACAGGTACAGGTATTGCTGATGTTCTCATCCACTCTACTAAGATAGGACTTGAAATAACCATGACCCAGTCTGAGTTGTGTAACAGTAGCAAGTTGGTGTTTGGTGAGAGAGAAGAAGTGTGGTGCAGGACTAAGAGTTGGCAGATGGAAGTGAATAGACCTAAAGTGCTTACCCTTTCTAGCATCTGGCAGATGAGTCCAGTATTGGTGCCAGCCTAGAAGAGCAGACTTCTTGATCTGTGTCTTGAGTTTTGTCAGTGAGAGGTAACTGTCCTGTGATGGTTGGGGATACTCAGCTGCTTGTTTTGCCAGTCTGTCAGCTTCATCATTCCCTTGTATACCAGTATGTCCTGGTACCCAGTGCAGATGAAGTTGTAAGTCCAGGTCTGAGTCCAATAGGTCCTTGGTGAGTTTCTGAATCTGCAGTGAAATTTGTTGTCCTGGGTGTGGTGAGAGTTTGAAAGAGTTCCTGATAGCTGCTTGGTTGTCTGTGAAGATCCAGATGTGCTTGAAAGATAGGCTGGTCTTGCTAGCTTCTGTGAGTGCTCTGGCAATACCTGCCAATTCCCCATCATAAACCTTCATTCCCATGCCTAGTCCAACAGTCCACCTGCCCACAATCCTTCCTCCATGCATCATAACCACTCCTGCTCCTACTCTTCCATTCTGCAATTCACTGCCATCTGTGTACAAGATAAGGTTGTTTGTGTTTTGGATGCTGTTGAAGAGGGAGGAATGTTGTATGGATGTTGTAGCTTTGTCTTCAGGGCTAATAGAGATGTGGAGTCTGGTTTGGAGTGTAGGAAAGTTGACATGCCAGGGTGGCTGAAGGTATAGTTGGCATTTTTCAACTTCACATCCTACTGGCAGACAGTTACTTAGTGAATTTAAAACTCTAATCAACTGTGTGGGAAACTTAGCTTGTTCAGAACATGAAGACCTCCATTCTACCTGGACCTTCCCATATGGTTCAGATTGTGGGTTAAAGGAATAGTTGCTTGTTGTCCTTGGAGGTGTAGAAAAGGAATCTTCTGAATCTGAGCTGGCAGAAGAGAATGCTGAAAATCCAAGATTGGTTGACAGGCTTGTTGATGGATAGGTAGAGGGTGTTCTTTGTCTAACTGGGTGATCTGAGGGCATCTGTAACACTCTGTAAGCATATCTTTTGCAAAGTCTGTCAAGTCTGAGTGGAACAGGAATGGTTGATGCTTCAATCTCAAGTGCAGCAGTAGGAGAAGTTCTAAATGCTCCTAGAATTCTCCTGTTAGCTTCAGCCTGCACCTTCTCCAACCTGTTAGCTAATCCAATTTGCCCTTTCCACCAAACCTCTGCTCCAAAGTCAGCTATAGGGGTAATGTAAGTGTAGTATAATTGCCTCATTGCTGCTGCTGACAGGCCCCATTCTGAGTTGGAAAGTCTGGAGATCATATTGAGTGCCCTGGTTGCTGCTGCTGCTTTCTGTTGAACATGGTAGTTGAAGGAGAGTTTTCTGTCCAGCCAGATACCTAGCCATCTGAGATGTTGAGTGGGGTAGATAACTGTCCCATTGGGTAAGGTGACAGGAGTATTGGCAGTGTACTGAGAGGTTTTGTTGTGGAAGTGCATGAGCTCAGTCTTGGGGTCATCAAAAACTACCACATTGTCAGCTGCCCAGCTCCAGGCCTTCTTAGCTGCCCTCTCCAATGCTTTGGAGTTGGCCTCTTCAGAAGGTCCTGTGACAATAAGTGCAACATCATCAATGAAGGAGGGGGATCTCAGCTGAGGAGTGAGTAAACTTGGCTTCAAGTCTTTAAAAAGATTGGTCAGGTAGAAGAGAAAGAGGATTGGTGAAATGGGAGAGCCTTGAGGAATTCCAGCATTGATTTGTTGTAATGGTTGTCTTTGGCCATCAAATGCAAGACCAAGTTGTCTGTCTGTGAGGAAAGTATCTGTCCAGGAAAGTACTGCTGGTGGGAAACCTAATGATTGTAGAATCAAGAGTAGCTGTGTTCTGGACACATGGTCAAAAGCACCTTTAACATCAATAAACAGGGCAGAGAGTACTTTACCATTACACTTAGCCTGCTGGATGTCATGAACCAAAGACATAACTGCATCAATTGCACTCCTTCCTGGCCTGCCACCCATCTGTTCATTGTGTAGAAGTCCCTGGGTTTCAGCCATGTAAGCAAGTCTTTTGGCCATAATCTTTTCTGCAATCTTTCCTAGACAATTTAGCAATGAAACTGGTCTATAAGCTTTAGGAATTGAGTAGTCTGGTTTGCTGGGCTTCCTGATTATTGCCCCTGTTGCCTCTCTCCAGCAGTGAGGATGATAGCCTATCTTCAGTAGTGACTTGAACAAATCTGTTAGAGGAGTGGGGATTGCCAGGTATACTTGTCTAAGGCAGAGGAAGTTGATACCATCAGGACCAGGTGCTTTGTGGGGATCAGAGTTGTAGATTGCATCCTTCACCTCAGAGTCAGTAACATCAGGCCAAGGGAAGCACTTCTCTATCTCTGTATCTTGGATGTTGTAATTTGTGTAGGAGGTTGGAGGATCTGGGAACATGCTATGCATGAACATGTTGCACTTGCTGTCAAAGTCAGTAGCACACTGTTTATCAAGATAGAGAATAGGAGTTTTCAGGCACTGTGTTGGTCTGGTATACTTAACTGCAGTGAAGATATCTTGACCTTTGGCAGAGTTGAGAAAGTTCTGCCAACAGTTAGCTTTGGTATCTCTGATTGCTTGAAAGTATGTGTTTCTGCATCTTTTGTAGTCAGTATGATCAGTCTCCATCCTGCTAGCTTTCCACTTCCTGTGCTTTTTGGCCATTTCCTTTCTCAAAGTTGTAAGTTCTTCATTCCACCACCTTTTAGATCTGGCACAAGGTCTGCTGAGAGGAACATGTAGGTTGAGGGAATGTAAGATTGAATCTCTCAGAATCAGAGCAGCCTGATCTAAAGAGTAAGCAGTACCACATGTCAAGTATGAGTAGAAGGTAGGGGAAGACTCAGTCATAAGAGATTGCAGAGTTGTATGAAATGAGTTCCAATCTGCTCTGTTCCAGTTGTATTTATTGCTCATGGGACTGGGAATCAAGGAGTCAGTATTCAATACAAAAGTGAACCTTACCACCTCATGGTCACTGCCTGTGTGGGCATCCTCATCCACTGCCCAATCCACTAGTCTGTTAAATATATCCTGTGTTGCTAGTGTGAGGTCTAGTACTGAAGTGCCTGAGCCTTGTCTGAAGTTGTAGGTGGGGATATCAGGTTGATTGACTATGTCACAGTTATTAGATCTAAACCATTCTACCAGGACATCACCTCTGATCTGTTGTTGAACAGCTGAATTCCACAAGCTATGGTGGGCATTGAAGTCACCACAGAGAATAGAGTGTTGAGGAATGTGCAGGAGGTGTAGAGTTCTGTCCATGGTATAGAGTGGTCTAGAGTCAGGGGTCAGCTTTTTCCTTTCATTGTAAATATTCCAGAGGGTAAACTTCTCTTTTCCTGCAAGAATTTGAAGTGGAAGTACATCACCATCAAGGTGAGGAAGAAGGTCAGATCTGCAAGTGCAAAGAATATCAAGTCTGGATTTGCTGATATATGCAGCTGTCCTAGGTCTCTCATTATTAGTAGTATCAGGTAAAATTGAAGTGAAAGAGGGGTGTGTGTAAGCAGAACCATCATGAGCCAGCCAGGGCTCTTGAACAAGAACAATATCTGCTTTGCCATTAGCATATTCAAGGAGTGTGGTCAATACTTCATAGGTCTTTGCACAGTTGTGCTGGATAATAGAGATTGGTGTGCCTTTCATAAGGAATGGGTAGGATTGTCTGTGGTAGGTTGTTCAGGTTTTTTGACCAAGTTCCTGTAAATTTCACACCTTTGGTCAGTAGCTTTATGAGAGCCCTCACAGTTAGCACACTTGAACTGGGTATGGGAACATTCCTTGGTAGTCTTGCAAGTTGAGCATTGGTGTAGGTTTGTAGAATGTTGACCAGCACAGACTTGACATGTAGTAGGGTGCCTGCATGTTCTCTGGTGGTGGCCAAACCTCTGACAGTTTCTGCACTGGGTGGTAGGTCTGATGTCAACAAATTCTGAAGTTTTCACAGCTGTTCCTGCTATCACCAGTCTGTTTCTCAGTGCATGCTTCAATTCTCTTTGAGTTTTAAAGGAAAGAACAAGGGAGGAGTGCAACTTTCCTACTCTGGACTCAGGTTTTGTCAGCCATCTTGGAGGGGCAGCAAGCTGAATCTCATGGTTGTAGGACTCTATGTCTTCCTGGAATGCCTCCATCTGCTTCTCCTCACTGTCTGCCACAATCAAGTCAGTAGAAACAGAATGGGCAACAAGCTTATACCATCTTTCCCTAACAATAACCTCTTGTAGGCCAGGCACCAGGTGACTCCACACACTTTCCTTCTCTTTGAGCTCAGCTGCAGTGTGACCATGCTTCACCTCAATTACTATGTTGTTGTTGACTGAAAGTCTAACAAGAACAATAGAAATATTCAGTTTGGCATTAACCAAGGCAGTATTGATGGACTCTCTGATCAGGAGGGGGTTAAAGTTGGTAGGAGGACTGCTTGGCTTGAGGATCAGGGTCCTCTCAGGCTCTGGGATGGGTTCTGGGCGCTTTTTTGAGGCTTTGGTAGTAGAAGCAGTTGGTGTAGATAGGGTTGCCTGTTCAACAATGTTAGCCCAAGTCTTTTTAGTAGGTTGGAGGATAGGGGTAGTGGTGGTGGGAGTAGTCAGTGGGTCATGTCTTGATACAAGAGCAGGAGTAGTGAGTTTATCTAAGGTGGTTAGTATATGTTCAAGTGTTTTTTCCTGTTTAGTCAGTCTAGATTCTATGTCAGAAGGGATTTGAGGAGGTATAACTGGTAGGACAATGTTAGAGTAGCTGCTAATGTTAGTAAGAAGCTGAGAGAGGAATTCCTGTTGAGGTTGAGGGTAGGCAGGCTGGACATCCCTAATCTGTTCTACCAAGTGATGTAGAAATTGTTCCAAGCAAGGAAGTTTAGATGTTGAAGTATTAGGGGCAGGGGGAAAGGAAAAGGTATAGTCCATGTCAGAGGAGGCAGAAGCAGAGGGAGGTGGTCTTTGGGCAGAGGTAGGGGGAGGGGGAGTAGAAGTACAGATATCTTGCAAGAAGCTAGAAGATGAGGAAAGAAGGGTAGGATATCTGTCTCTGGAGTGAGTATTCTTTGGTGGAAGAGTAAGATCAGGCATGGGGGGATTTCTTCCAGGTGGGGTATGGGGATCAGATCCTAGAGTAGAGTTCAAAGGACTGCTGCTACCAGTCAAGGGGATTTGAATGGAGGTAGTCCTATGGTGGGTATGATGGATAGGCATGAGTGCTTCAAAAATGCGAAATTTTTCTCTAAGTCCTTTTTACTATGAGGAGTAGTAAGGAAATGATATGGAAAGTGGATTAGAGTTGGCAGAGCAACCAAAGGGAGCAAAAGGTAAAAAAGGCAACAGGGTAAAACACAAACAAACAAAGAAGAAAAATAAAACAAATAACAGCAGAGAAAGGAAAAGAGAAGGAACTTAGCTGAAATTTTAACAGGATATCTGGAATAGCCCCAGGAAAGTCCTGTCAAAATTTTAGAGCAGGATCTCCAAAACTGTGATAGTGGTGGTAGGAGATATTGTTTTCAGGGGTAAAAATAGGGGTAAAATCAAAGATATGTGCCAAGAAAGGGGTGATAGTGGGAATTTTGATCTGAAAATTGGGGAAAGTGTTTAAAGTGATTTATTTAACAGGAATCTCTGTATAGGAAAATGGAGAAGATGTGGTTGTGGCGATAATGTGTGGGGGGGGTAGTAGAGGTCGTGGTTGGTTACTTCCTGAATTAGGGCAGCCGAGGCGTTGAAGGTCGAAAGGCCAGCTAGGGAGCCACCTTGATTTGGTTGAGGCGCCCTACCTCACAGGCTATAAGGGAGAGTCGGGTAGCCACTACCCTCTCTAGTATTTTTGATAGAGTCTCTAGCAAGACGATGATCGTGAATGAAGCGTGGGTAGGGTAGTCTGGTTTTCGCGGTTTTGGGAGGACAATCCTGTTAGCCATCTTGAGGCTCTTTGGGTGATGTCTATAGGCAAGAAGTGGGGCAAGTAGAAATGTGAGGAGGGAAGGATTTATTGCATGGACTTTCTTCCATACCCCATAAGGGACCTGGTCCTGGCCAGGAGCCGATGTGTTGGAAGATATCGCAAGGGCAGAGGAGACCTCCTCAGGCGTGAGTGGAGGGTGTACGGGGTCAAAGCGAGGGTAGGCGACTGACTGTGAGTGGAGTTTAGGGGGAAAACGTGGGCTAGCAGGGCCTAGCTAATCTGTGATGGTGAATTTTCATCGGGCAGGTCTGGAAATCGGTCTTCCTTGCTTCCCATAGCTGCTTTTTTGGCTTTTCAGACTGTCTGTGGCTTAACTCCGGCTAGGAAGTCTTTCCCGTAATTGGCTTTGGCTTTCTTAATCGCCTTCAAGTACCGGTTGTGGCGGGTTTTTAGTTTGTCAAGAGATGTTGACGTGGAGTCCTTGTGGTGTATTCGCGAGACGCAGTGGTGGGCTTGTCTTAGCCGAGTGATCTCCATACTCCACCAGGGTTTTGAGTGTATTGTGATCTTCTTGGTTAGTGTGCACGATTTGAGGAGGGTGGTGAGGGGGTTCATGTGTCTCTAACCAGTTGTCTAGGTCGAGATCTGTGAGGTGGGGGCGCGGGCGCGGGAACTTTAAATAATTCCTCTTTTCTGTAATGACTTCCCAGTCCGTTTTGTCCCAGTAGAGTGTTGGAGGAGACATCCTCAGGAGGGGTGCAGTAAACACGATGGCGATTGGGAGGTGGTCTGAGCCTGTTGCCTGGAGGCGTGTGGACCACGAGTGTAGGAATCTGGTGAGGGGGGCGCTGGTAAAGGCCAGGTCTATAACCCCTAGCCTTGTATTCTGGTCGAATGGGAACCTAGTGTAGGCTCACGGGGTATTGGAGAGAGGGAAGCCGGCATCTAGTGCACGCTCGAAGTAGGGGTTGGAGGTGGAGAACTCATTTGAAGAAATCGTCCTTAGGGGGTCTGCCTGTAGGTCATGGATGTAGAAGTCTCCCGCCACCAGTGTGGGGAAGGAGTTTGGGGGAAGAGAGCAACTGGATCAACCGTTCTATTTCTGGAGGAAGTGCCAACTGTGGAGTACCGGTTGTAGGCTCTGAATCGTGAGTGGTTAGAGTCAAAAAGCAGCAGGGGGGACTAAACATCAATAGGCATAAAATCAGGCCTATCAAACAAACCGGGAAGTACTGAAAACAGATTTAAAAAATCCGCATAGACATAGGTGGCCACCTTGGGAGGACCACCATGCTTAAATGGCGGGGCAAATGATTTAAAGAAAGCAAAGGTATGAAGCCTATTCTATAAACGCGGGGCTCTTGCAGTAAAACTATCTGTGGGGGAGCTTTTATTGAACAAAAGCTACTAAACAATGAAAGAAATACATCCCAGCTTCCCAAGCAGTTATGTTGAACAAAGAAAGGTTGCTTAAGAGAGGATAGGGGAGGTTATTTCTTTTTTCTTTTTATTTTTTTTATATCATATATTACTTGTTAGGTACAAGAACGTGCATGCAGCGTAAGCTATGGCAAAAAGAAAACCTTAATTCCAAACAAACAAACAAAAGAAACCATCGGCTCAAATCTCCAAAAGCAACAAATCCGTCGCAAGCACCTCAAACGGTGACCACTTAAAATAGTAAAGAAAAATCAACGAACTTTCCACATAAAAAAACACATAAAATGTTTCTCAACAGCAGTGTAGCTCTCAAGTCAGGGCAGCGGGAGGAGGTCAGTCCTCGCGAAAGGGTGAAAGTGGCCTAATCGGCGGCATGGGTGGCGGGAATCCGGTACCAGTGGTGCAGATGTAGTTGGCGAGGCCAATGATGGCAGGAAGTGAGGACCAAATTGGTGAGCCCGGGCCGATGTCGGAAACTCCATGGAGGTAGAGTGTCCTCTTATCAGCCTTAGCTGAGCATTGAAGTATCGCGTGGATGAACGTCTCTTCGTCCTCCTCACAGAAGGTACAGAGGGGGGAAGACTGGGGGTCGTCCCAGGAGGGGTGCGCGGCCAGGTAGCCTTTCCCGGCCCTGCCTTGGTGTATGCGACCCGCTGTAAAGCGGTCAAGGCCCATAAAGCCGTGCGGTCTTAGCGTGGCCTTGTACGGGTAGTAGAGAGGCGGTGGGGCCAGGCTAGTCCAGTCTTCCAGGAGTCTGTTCCGTAGTGAGGCCTTGAGGGTTTTGTAATTGCATAGGGCGGGAGGTAATGGAGCCAGTCCCGGCTCAAGGGCCGTGTAAGCAGGCGGGAACGTTATTGTTTGTCGCACGGCCTGCATCAGGAGGTGCGCCATCGAGTCAATGGGTAGGTGTCTCCTCATGGGCTGTTCGGCTTTGTATTGGCGCCAGCCTAGCGGGATCTAGTTCTGAGTTCTCCCCTGGAGCAGCTCCCTGTGTGCGGCTCTGTCTGGGTGGGAAGTATAGGAGGGGAAGTCTGGGGGGAGCCTGGCTGACGCTGGGTTGTAGGCAGGGGAGGAGCAGGCTAGGCGAAGTGCCGACATCCTTCTCCGGTGGGTGATCAACAGGTCCAGGGGGGGGAGGCAGTCCTCAATGGCCAGAATAGTCGTTGGGGTTGAGCGGAAGCAGTTCGTGACCGGATGGGGGAGGTTATTATTATTATTATTATATTATTATATATCATTGTCTCGCTTATGGAGCCTAAGGCTATGAAGCGGCACTAACATACAACTTATCAAGGCAACAAACATGCGCGTCCAAAAATTCCATCGCATAAATGGTAGTGTCAACTTTTGAATGGGCACCCACGGCCAAAGCACAAACAACAACAAGTAAGGAAATCCTCCTATCCGCCTAAAGCCTAACAAATAAAGGAAATACAAGCGATTAAAACCTAAGCTGCCCTGTTCCTCCTGTCAGTTGCTGCCTAGTGTGCATGAAGGTAGGTGGGGCATTCCTTGGAGGTGGCCAGGTGATTGTTGCCACAGTTGAGGGAAAGGATAGTAGTATGGAGGCACGGCTTGCCTTTGGTGGGACAGTCTGATCTGCCGCAAGTGTGGAGGTGGGCTGGCTGTTCCTGAGAACAGATAGCACAGTGAGGGGTTTTGGTGCATTGAGAAGGATGGTGACCGAATTCAAGGCATCTGGAGCATTGAGTGTCAGGACCAAAGGAGAGATAACGCCGCACTTTGAGCTTCCTGCCAAAGAGTGAGCGGCCTCTGCTGAGGGCTTTTTCTGTAGAGTCTTTGCCGGCAATGGTGAGAACCATGTCTGATGCTGCCTTGTTCTGACGTCGGGCTTCAGTGGTGAGCCACCTGGGAGGGCGGGGAAGGTGGGTGCCTGGGTTGAAGGTTTCAACCTCAGCTTGGACAGTAGGAAAGGTAACAGTAGTGGGAATGCCATGCATGATGACCTTTTGCCAGACCTCATCCTTTCTGAGGCCGTGAGCAGCAGGTATGGTGGCTCTGATAGCCTCCTCAATGGCAAAGTGGTGGTTTTTGAGTATGGTAGAGGCAGGAGTGTTGTCTTTTGTAATAAGGAGAATGTTGTGGTTGGGGGTGAATTCAATGTTGGATACCAGTTGTTTGTTGAGGGCTGTGTTGACAGCATCGCGTATGGCGAGGCAGTCGGTGTCTTCTGGCAGTGTTGTTCCATCTCTTTCAACAACAATCGTACGATCGCGTTTTGTGAGGAGAGATGAGGGGCTGGTTTTCTTTGGTAGGGGTGTTGCAGGTTTGACTGGAAGGGCTTTAGAGGCCTTTTGAGCCCAGGTTTGCGTGGTAGGAGGTGGGGGTAAGGTGGATTGGTGAGTAGTTGATGGTTGTTGTTTGAGCTGTTGGGACTGGAGATGCGCAACTTGGTTGGTGAGAGTGGTAACCATGGCTTTCAACTCTTCAGTATCTCGGATGTGGCGGTCCTGGACAACATGCATGTGTTTCTCTAAGGCAGAATGGGTGATTTGGATAACCTTGTCTCTAGCTATCATGGAGTTGAGGTCGTTTCTGAGTTGGATGACATGAGTGGTGAGGGAGTCTGATCCTGTGTCTTCCTCTTCTGAGAGGTGGACAGCAGTGCCGACTGTGTGGACAGGTGATGGAGTATCCTCAGCCATCTGAGTATCCTCAGGCGAGGCTGGGTTTTGGCAAGAGGAGGGCTGAAAAGGGGGTGCAAGAGGATTTGTAGCCCCCTTACCTTTGCCTTTGCGTCTGGCAGACATCAAAGGTGATGGAAAGCGTGACTCAGTTGATACAGGTGATGGAAAACAAATAATAAAGGCTGATTTGTCTGTAAGAAGTCTTTAAAGTGGATGGGGAAGCGGTGAGATTTGGTTGTTGACCAATGAGGTGGAGGCTCGGCGAAAAATTTGATGTGGTTTTTTCTTTCGCTGTGGTTGTAACAGCAATGGAGTCGAGATGGGGGAGGTGGCCCTATGGGCGAGTTGCAGGAAAAGTCCTCCACCTCTAAGCACATGGGATGGGGTCTTCAGAAGAGAACACGTCAGTCCACGGGGGGGGGCTAACTCGTTTGGGTATTGGTGCCTTAAAAAGGTCCATTGCGAGGGCTCGTGATGTTGATTGCGGAGGGGTTTCTTCTACACTGGTGTCAGTCTGTTTGCCCTTCCCCTTAGGGGTGGCAGGTCTGGAATCGTCACCGTCCGTATCCATGTCTTCAACCTCGGGTTGAGGGGGAAGGTCTTCCTTGGCTGGCGGCTTGGGTCAGGAGGGGCAGTCATCGTTGGTTGCTGTGTGGTCCCCGGAGCAGTTGTGGCATTTGAGGGGGGATGTGAGGCAGCAGGCGGCTACTCCTTTGAGGTGGCCATCCTTTGGGCACGTCGGGTTTGTGCACCGATGGGCCGACCGAGGGTGAGACCCAGAGCAGAGCCGGTTGCTTGTGGCGTTTTCTTTGCACATAGGTGAGGGGTGTCCGAATTCCCTGCATTTTCGGCATTGCCTGTAGCGGCTTTTCGAGTGGCACACATCCACTTTACGGGGCTTAGAGTAGAGGTAGATAGTCTTTCGTATCTTCACAACGTCAGTAGGCGGGACTGATACCACAATGGAGGTGGAGTTCTTGGTTGCCCTTATTTCAGGGTTTGGTTAGAGGTATCTTGCAGAGAAGATTGTCACTCCTGTCACGTTTAGGATAGAATTCCCTGGTTCAGAGTGTAACTCATCCTGGTCCTGTGGGAGGAAAGGAATAGGTACCTCATGGATAGCCAGTTGGACTTCCTTTGAAGCTGGGCTACAGGGCATGAAGGGGTTGTCCCCGACCGGGAATGCCTTGTTGAACCTTGCTGCAAGGGCTTCATAGTACGGGGAGTAGGAGGTTGCAGGGGTTTGCAATGAGCGGGCCATCAGTGTGCGGGCACCTCTGGCATTTACTGAGGCGCCGAAGCATAGTGGGTGTGGGCAGTTTGCCTTTCTGATGACTTGCACGGCCATATCAGGAGCTGTTCCAGCTATCCTGAGGGCGTCGGCATGGGGTAGGGGGGTCTCTCTAGGCGAAGAAAATCTTCTGTCGGCCACTGGTAGGGGGGGTGGCCCTCTAGCTGAGGGGCCCTCATCCCTTGACACTGCGACTTGGCCGGCAGAGGCGGAAGCCTGACTTTCTCCCTTCGTCTTGTTAGACTTCCTTCCCCCAGCCTGCTCCTGTGGGGCGGCAGCCTGGGCATAGGTTGATGGTGTGGCCTTTGTCTTACTGAGGGCCTTGTTGAGTGATTGTTCCAGGTGGCCAGGGGTGAAGGAGTAGGCACTGTACTTTCCTTCACAGATGGCATCTGCTTCCCAGGAGTGCGGGTATTGGACGGCATCGGCTTTAGGATCGCCATACCAGTTCTCAGTGGCAGTGTCATAGCGAGGAATCTCAGAGTCGAAGTCCTCTGTAGGACTGGCTACTTGGACTGCTGGGGCTGTGAAGCTTTTCCCAGGTTGTTTGGTGTGTTTCCCCTTCTGGGGCTGCTGTAGGGCCACGGTTGGCTTTGCAGAGATGGAAGCCGCCACTCGTGAGGAGAGGTCAGCCACAGTGGCTTGGATAGAGGCGAGGGAAGGCCCTGCATTGGACTGGGCTTGTTGGGGTGGGGAGCCAGGGGCCTCATTTTTATTTTCGAGAAAGCCGATTCTTGAGTAGAGGGCGGCAATTCCTGCAAGTGCTGCCATGAGCAGGGGGAGAATCGACGCTTCTCCAGCCGAAAGGCTTCTGAGATGAGCGACCGAGAATCGTGGGAAGACGTCTCTGTTGCTGGCGAGGTTGGAGGTGGTATGGTTGTACATTTCCCAGAGGAGCGGAATGTTAGAATCGAGGGGGCCTACACAGGAGGACCTTGAGATATTCTGGAGGGGGGGAATTATTATTATTATTATTATAAATCATTAAGCTTATAAAGCCAAAGGCTATGAAGCTGAGAAAGTACATGATTGTAGTGCCTCACACTACTGGTCCCTGATTCCATCTCCTAAATCTCTGTGTCATCTTTTCACTGGGCCTCTTGCCATATTCATCTTATTCCTCCTCTCTCCTCTCTGCCATCCTCCATTCCTCCCATCTCTCCTTCTCCATCTCTTCCCATCCTTACACTCCCACATCCCCCTCCTCTTCCCATTCATCTTCCTCCTCCCCTCTCCTACTATTGCCAGAGCACTCATCTCCAGCCACTGCCCCCAAGTAGTCCTTTCTAGTCCCTGCCCAACTTATTCCCACAAACTTCCCTACAGCTAGCAAGCTAGCCTTAGACCCAAGCACATCTGGTAGGTGGAAATGTTGAGCAACTTGTCTGAGGATGTGTCTGTGTTGTTGATATTTGCTGCAGTATAGGAGGATGTGCTCTGGTGTATGTGGTGCTGGTTGTCTCTTGTCACAGGTACAGGTATTGCTGATGTTCTCATCCACTCTACTAAGATAGGACTTGAAATAACCATGACCCAGTCTTAGTTGTGTAACAGTAGCAAGTTGGTGTTTGGTGAGAGAGAAGAAGTGTGGTGCAGGACTAAGAGTTGGTAGATGGAAGTGAATTGACCTAAAGTGCTTACCCTTTCTAGCATCTGGCAGTTGAGTCCAGTATTGGTGCCAGGCTAGAAGAGCAGACTTCTTGATCTGTGTCTTGAGTTTTGTCAGTGAGAGGTAACTGTCCTGTGATGGTTGGGGATACTCAGCTGCTTGTTTTGCCAGTCTGTCAGCTTCATCATTCCCTTGTATACCAGTATGTCCTGGCACCCAGTGCAGATGAAGTTGTAAGTCCAGGTCTGAGTCCAATAGGTCCTTGGTGAGTTTCTGAATCTGTAGTGAAATTTGTTGTCCTGGGTGTGGTGAGAGTTTGAAAGAGTTCCTGATAGCTGCTTGGTTGTCTGTGAAGATCCAGATGTGCTTGAAAGATAGGCTGGTCTTGCTAGCTTCTGTGAGTGCTCTGGCAATGCCTGCCAATTCTCCATCATAAACCTTCATCCCCATGCCTAGTCCAACAGTCCACCTGCCCACAATCCTTCCCCCATGCATTATAACCACTCCTGCTCCTACTCTTCCATTCTGCAATTCATTGCCATCAGTGTACAAGATAATTTTGTTTGTGTTTTGGATGCTGTTGAAGAGGGAGGCTGGAGGGGGGAAGAGTGTATCAGGGCAGGTGGTGCCAGCGGGGGCGCAGTGGGGACTTGAGCGGACCTCCGAGGATAGGGGTGGGAACTGTCCGAGGTGCGGGACTCAGGGCGCGATGCCCGGCCAGTGTTGTGAGCCATAGCAAAAGCTGTGAGTCGAGTGAGGGGGTAGCGTCGCCTATAGAGTGAAGCCTAAGCGAGAGGCAGAAACTGTTGTGTCGCACTGGTTGCCACCCAAAAACCTGGAGTTTAGGGAAGACCAAAAGCCGTAATCTTTCGCGCAAGAGGGGAATAGAGGAAGCAGAGCGTGCCGTGGTTATTATTACCATCATTATTATTTTTTTTATATCATATATTGTTAGGTACAAGAACATGCATGCAGCGTAAGCTATGGCAAAAAGAAAACCTTAATTCCAAACAAACAAACAAAAGAAACCATCAGCACCAGTCTCCAAATTGACAAGTTCGTCATAAGCACCTCCCAGAGTGACCACTCAAACCAGTAAAGAAACAACAAATTCATCCCGCATAAACAGTAAATGAAATTCATCAAACAAGTTTGTAAATCAAAGCAGGGCAGCAGAGGAGGGAGAGCCATCCTTTGGGGGCGAGAGTGGCCTAATTGGCGGCATGGGAGGAGGGAACCCGGTTGTTACGATCCCTAACCGGTATCAGTTCTCAGCGACGGGTGGACGATACTTCTCTCTTTCTCTCTCGACGATAGTTCTTAGGCCGTTGCCTACGATAAGGTGGGAGAGACTCTC